>JASDQU010027966.1:2501-18514 GCA_032191745.1 Picea mariana | reverse complement strand
TTATTTAAAATACTATTTTCTAATCAATCATGCATGAAGGATGAGTTTTTTCAGTCTAGGTAGCCATGGATGAGGAAATAGAGGTAGAGGTAATTGGAACCGAGGCCCAAGAAGGTTGAGGTTCTCCATACATTTTGAAATTGATTCACAAGATCTTGGCCAATTGTTTCATGCCGGATTGTTCAATTGGATTAGGTAGGGAATAGTCCAACCTAGGCCTGAAAGGCCTCCTTTCCAAGCCCCGCAAGCACCCAGTATCCATGTACCTTCTCATGTCTCATTACAACCCGAGGTCCCTGAAAATGATGGATGGCAGGAGATTGTCCACCCGACAGTCTCCCAACATCGTGGCTGGCCCAACTTGTCCTTTCTTGATCCTCCATCGGTTAAACCCATTACGCAAGATGCCCCTGACCACTCGCCAGTGCAATCCTCCCATGCTAGCAAGAGACTGAAAACTAAGGCCCACCATGCACTTGATAAAGGAAAATCCATTGCTGCCCCTTTCTCAGCCTCCAATGGATCTGGCAAATCCGTGTCTTCCTAGATGCATTTGAGGGATGATTGTTCCCATGTGATCAACGAGATTATGCCTAAAGGCTCTGCACAACCAAAGGCAAATTCAGGTAAATAAAGAGGTGACAACAACAACCAAGGAAGAGTTGCATCGCAGACTGGGAAATATGGATTTTGAGTTTTATGTTATCTATTGTTTTATGACAGTTGACTTCAGGAATTTTTGGACAACATGTTTTATTTTGGATATATGAGTATTATTTTTGAAATAATTTCAAATTTCATGAACTTAAATTGCCAAAAGTGAATATGTTGATGGGAGACACAAGGAGGTGTGTTTTTCTTAACTAATGGTTATGATATGATTGTTATGATTGTTATGAACTAAAGGGAGTCACAAGGGGTCCCACCTACTATTTATTATTTATTTAGGACCCTTATTATAATTATTACTCTTCCCCCTAACTAAATTTAGTTGAGTCTTTTAATTAACTTAACTAATGATTTGGTTCAACTACTTCAACCAATTCTAATTTGTTAAAAGAAAAAGGAAAGGGAGGAACAAGAGCATGATAGAAGCATAACGATGCTAAGGTTTTATCTTTGAGTTTATGTTGAGATAGTTCAGTTTTCATTCATTCATATATTCATCACAAGCCTAATTCTCTTTTATGATAGCAGGGACTTATTGTAGACAACAATATTTAGGGCTGAATCAAATCATTCAGACACTTGTTTTTCAGAGGTGTTGATCTATCTTTGATAGTCTGTGTAGACTTGTCTGTTTGTGAATTAGTTTTCACGACTGATAAAGGCTATTGTGCAAAGTTGAGTGGGCAGAAATCTGTGGCAATCTGATCTATCTTTTAGAGTTCAGTTTTGGTTTTCTATCAGAGGTCCTTTTGTATGTTCCATCGGGGATGTCTAAGTTTGACTTTGGTCCAAGATTTATGTATGAGATTTTGTAAAGAAAATGAATCTTTGGTGAATTGGAATGAAATAAAGGATTGCTTTATGTATCATCTATCTTGATTATCATCTTGGTATCCTTACTTTTGTTCTTACATTTATTTCAGCAACTGTTATATTCAGAAAATTACATAAAAAGTGAATTTCCAGCAAGTTGTTTGTTGATAAAAGACTAGCCTAAGCACTCGTAATTAATACTTGTGAGTTAGGATGTTATTTTTGTAGGCTATAAACATAGGGTGGTATTCCCATCTACTTTTCTTTAGCCAAGTAAAGTCTGAAAATGCTTGAGTAAGATCATTTTATATCTTTTCCTCAAAAGTTCCCATATGGAGCGACAAGGTCATGGGGGATTTTAGAACTAGTTCATAGTGATGTGCTTGGCCTTATTTTAGTGCCTTCACTTGGTGGATCCTTATTTTATGCCTCCTTCATATATGATTTTTCCACGAAGACATGGATATATTTCCCGAGGAAGAAAATAAAGGTTTTAAAAAAATTCAAAGAGTTTAAATCTCTTGTAGAAAACTAGACATATAAGAAGATTAAGGTGTTGATAAATGACAATTGTGGTGAATTATGTGGAAAGGAATTTGATCAGTTATGTGAGTAGTGTGTCATAGCATGCAAAAATGCCACACCATATACCCCAAAAACAAATCAATTTTCTAAGAGAATGAGCAAAACATTGATGGACAAGGCAAGGAGCATGATTAGTGGTCCTAGGCTCACACAAGAATTTTGGGCGCAGGCAGTTGACACTGCAAAATATCTAGTGAATATGTCTCCTTCGTTGGTGCTAGTCGACATGACTCCACATGAGGGGTGGTTTGGTAAGAAGAATTCATTTTCACATCTCAAAATATTTGGCTATGATGCATTTGTGCACGTTCCTAAGGAAAAGAGGAGCAAGATGGACAAGAAGGAAGTCAAGTGTATTTTCATTGGATACAAAGAAGGAATGAAAGGATATAAGATATGGGATCCTGCATCAGAAAAACAATGTATAGTCGAGATGTGGTCTTCAAAGAAGTCAGAAAGAAGTCTAAGTATGAAGCAATGGTTCAAACATAGAAGAATCCAGAGAAGGTGTGGTTTGAACTGAGGAATGAATAAGTTGATTCAGATGAGTTGACTGAATCAGATGAATAGGTGGAACAATCAACCTCAGTTGTAAGGAGGTTATAACAAGTAATAAAACTAGTCAAAAGGTATAGTATTCCTGACTTTAGTTCTAGATTTGTGTTAACTTCCATTGACGATGAGCCCAAGTCAGTTGAGGAGGCAGTCGACTCAGTAGAGAGAAAAATCTGGAAGGACGCCATGGTTGAAGAGACAAAATCCTTGCATAAAAATGAGACATGGGATTTAATTGAATTACCAAATGGAAGAAAGATCGTTGGTATAAAGTGGGTATTCAATAAGAAAATGAATGTTGTAGTTCAAGTCGAGAAATTTAAAGATCAATTGGTAGAGAAAGGATATTCCCTAGTCGAAGGAGTCGAATTCGGTGAGATTTTTTCCCATGTTGCAAAATTAACTTCCATTATAGTATTAATGTCTCTGGATGCAACATTTGACCTAGAAATAGAACAAATGGATGTAAAGACAATGTCCTACATGGGGAACTGGAAGAAGAAATCTACATGAAACAACCTAGAGGATTCATAGTAAGGGGAAAGAAAGATTTGGTGTGCAAATTGAAAAGATCCCTTTATGGTCTATATCAATCACCAAGGATGTGGTACCAAAATTTTGACACATACATCCTTAGTTTGAGATTTTTGAGAAGAAAAGTTGATCACTGCATATATTCCAAAGAAGAAGGTGGGCATTTCATATATGTAGCATTGTGTATCGACAACATGTTTGTGATTGGAAATAGAATGGATGCAATAAAGGAGGTGAAGAAACAATTATCCTCCAAGTTCGACATGAAGTATCTTGGTGCAGTGAAATTCATTTTGGGAATGGAGATCAAGAGAGATCAAGCAACTAGAAAATTCTGGTTGAACTAGAAGAAGTGTATTGAAACAATCTTGAAACATTTCAACATGAAGGATTTCAAACCTGTGAAGGTGTCAATTCTTGTGGGAGMAAGTCTAACTGTTGAACAAYGCCCAAGGAAACATGTTAGGAAATATAGGACATGGAAAGTGTTCCCTATGAAAGTGTTGTTGGTAKTCTAATGCATGTGATGGTCAACACTCGACCAAACATTTCCCATGCAATTGGAGTGTCGAGTAGATACATTTTGACACCTAAAAAGGAGCATTGGACAGTTKTCAAGAGAGTATTCAGGTATTTGTGTGTCACAAAAGACTATGTTATATKCTACSAAGGAGAACATGGAGGTGACAGTGAATTAAATGTACATGTCTTTGTCGACATCGACTAGGCTGGAGATCTATATCGCCGAAGGTCGACTAGTGGATATGTGTTCAAKATGTTTAGTGGAGAAATCAACTGGATGAGTAAGTGGMAGGAAGTTGTAGTCTTGTCAACAACAGAATTTGAATACATGGMAACCACTCATGGAAACAAAGAAGCAGTATGGTTGCAAAGGTTGTGTTTAGGAATCAGGTTTAAGCAAAGAGCTATGAAGATAAGTTGTGATAGTAAAAGCACAATATTTTTGRAAAATAACCCATCTTATCATTCCAAKACTAATCACATTSATGTASAATACCATTTCATGAGAGACATGGTGGAAAGAAACAATGTGTTGTTAGAGAAACTAGACACGTTGGAAAACATAGCAGACTCTTTGACCAAGTATGTGAGTGCTTTGAAGTTCTCTTGGTGCAGATAGGAAATGGGAATTTCTACATTGGGTCTATGAACGAGAGTTTAGAAATATCTCAATTTCATCTAAAAAGACAACAAGTGGGATAATGTTGGGTTGTTATATTCTTTACAGTGAAATTCGAAGGTCGAGGTGGATCGACTAGGTAAAGTCGAAGTCGAAGGTAGAGATGGATCGACCGAGTGAAGTCGAATTCGAATAAATCGACAACAAGTCGAAGAGGTCAACCGACAAAAGGCTAACAAGAGGGTGCATGGAAACTGACTGAAGACCAAATGGAGGTCGACTAGTAAACCAACTTAGAGTTGACTATAACAGAATCCCTATATTCAAGAGATTTGTAGTCAATTATTTGTGATTATCTGTAACCATTTTTGGGAACCTTTCTTTAGGATTTTACCTACTGTAAAGATTAAAAATAAGGCGTGTTGTAATAATGTAAAAGCTATTCTTTAGAGAAATTGTTTTAGAGGTTGATGGTCATGCAAATGTACGCTGAATTGGCTATAGGGTTGTTCATGTGTAAATCAAGAAGGTATGATGTCAATTGTGTCTTGGGTGTAGACCAAGGTTAGTCATGTAACCTTTTATTCTGAAGGAATAAGACAACAAGAGAGAAAAATGCTCAAGCAATGTTGGTTTTCCCGTTTGGGTTTGCAGGGTAAAATCTATGTGTATTGTGTGTTTTTTTTTTCATTTAAATTTTTTATTAAATATTTCTTCCTCTCTTCTGCTAAGTTTAGAGTGGAAGTGTTCCTCATTTCCTAACAAKAAGTGGKACATTGAGTGGTCAAAACATGGTGATAATTTTCTCACGACAGATTTCAACGACATCGTTGCTAAGTCAAATTTTTCCTAATTTTCTATTATGACCCCATTTCAAAAATCTTGTGGCCATTTTACATATAATGGCATTGATCTAAYAGGATTGTGGTAACTCTATCAAAATATAACTTCCTCTAAAGMTAACCACCCTAAAAAATGTGCTCTAATCACTCAATAATCACTTCTAACCACCCACATGTGTGAGAATAATCATCCAAAAGGAAAATGTTCCCTCCATTAATGGTCCAAGTGGCACATGATGATGATGTGGAGTCCCTTTCATCATCCAATGCACTTCCATGAATCCCAAAGTAGTGACATATATCCCAAGGAAAATGGCACAAATATTAATGTCAGTGGATATGAACAAATATGAGTACATGGATCCAAATTCAGCATCATGGATCCCAATGCAGTGCCACGGATCTCGAGGCATGGTACACATTTCCCAAGGTGTATGATACATCATATACATGTACACAATTCCCAATGTAGGGCKCTCACTCATGGAAKTAKTTCTAACCTTATTACAATCCATTAGGTGATGCACATCTTATGTTTGTCTTCTAGCAACAATATAGTAATGGTTWATTTTAAAAATTTCCTAAATTTACCATGGAAGGACACTTTTAACTCCTTATTAGATGTTAAAAAAACTAAAACAAGTAATATTTCCTAGATACCCAAGTTATATGTAGGTRAAAAGGTGAATAATTGGTGTAAAGTGAAATGGAATGTCATGTAATGACCTTTAAAGCCTCATATGATGATATAGGTMCCCTTTTCAGGTCCAACTAGCTTTCAAGAAAACRGAATCTTCATTGTTTGTATATCCAATCCTTCTATAAGGGATATTTTTCTTAGAGTTACCACCGTGGATCTTTATTTATTTCCCCTTTTTTTTCTTGAAAGATAGCTCCAATCCTTATGTATATCCAATCCTTCTATAAGGGATAGCTCCAACCTTTTTTTTTTTTTCTTTTTCACTCTTCACCTCTATCCTTTTTTGGATTTATTTGACTTTGGATTACATTATTTTTCATTTTACTTTGGTTAGACCTTGTTGAATGACATTTGATAAGTCAAACAAGAACAGGGAAATATCAATTTTTGTGGACGAGATGGAAATGAGAGGGGAAAAATGTCAAGGTGTTATGTATGGCTAGGATATGGACATATACACCCACTTGAACACTAGGAGTATGACCTGACTGAAAACGAGACAAAAGATTAATTTTTTGTTGTTACGAAGTTGTTATTAGATAGCACTTGAACGTTCACCATTTTCATGACTAAATTAGAAGTTATGGAACCATTTATGAATGACCATAAATGCACTAGGAACATAATACAACATGTGAAGTATTGCATCTTAAACCAAGGTAGCCTAACCATGTATACTGAAAGCATAATATACCAAGTGCATATGTCATCTGAGGTATGAAGCCAGATATAATCAATACACCAAGGTTGAGGTGGTTGAGTGGAAAAGATTTAATCATCATGCAACTAAAGGAGAATAATGAGAGAATCTGCATCTAAATGGCATGATCAACCAATCTCATGCGAGATGAAACACACCCCCTGATTGATTGGGTGGCTCTAGAACGGTTACCGCTAAAGGGGAAACAGGTTGAAAACACTTACCAAGTATGTTCATGACACTAAAGAGAGATAGAAATGTCTAATTCTATGGGGAACATAATGCATTATTCATCATCGAGTGAGGATACCATGAACAAATTGCTCAAGTTCTATCGAAATTTATTCAAGTAAATTGATTTCTTTAACTATTTCAAAGATCACTGGGAGCCACAACTAAGTGAGTAACTTTAGCTTTGTGATTGTTCATTATTGTTGGCGATTTGGCCATTGTTATTTCTTATAATGATATGTTATATGAAATGATACTATCATGTTGGTCAAAGCATCTACAGAATTTTCACATTCAAAGCATGAAATAAAATTTTCCATTGATTCATACCATAATCACATCAAACAATAGTTCCTTATAGAGGCGACTGTTCAATGATAATTCTATGTTTTTATGTGTAGATAATTTATGTAAAAATAAATAAAACAATAATATATTAATCATAGTGTTATACATATTGTAAAATCTATTACCAATTTTATGTTGGCATTACATTAGGCCCACAATACATCTTCCCACATAATGGATTGGATTATTGGGGAATTTACAATGTAAGTACACTCCTACTATTGGTTCATTGTATTCGTGAAAAACAAATTCATCATAATTTTGTAGCATACCATATATGAAAAACATCATGGGTGAAAGCACTTAACATCCTGAACATATATGTCCTTTATGACCCTACGAAACCTAACATTATGAACATCAAGTCTCAATTTGGACAACCATATATGTTCTACACTATGTGATATCCTAGATTGAAGATCACCTTTTGTGATTGCTTGGATGCAAAGAGGGGAAATCTACGCAAACATGTTGTGAAGGTATATATTTACATTAAGGTATAATTCCATTATATTCCCCCCGATTTAGCACTCATGGCTCTTGTGATGGAACAAACATTATTATCAAAATTTGTTAAATCACTAACATTATTACCACCACACTATCCATTGTCACCGCTCATTAATACTCAACTATGACAATTTTTAACATGAGTGCAATGTCACACTAGTTGGAAAAAGGGATGAAAAGGAAAACCATAATCTCATAGATGAATGCACTAAGTAGTCAAAAATTGAGGAGCTCAACAAGGCTATTGATCACTATGTTGGGTGCTAGTTTTGACTCTCTTTTAACCTTTCTAATCAAGCCATTCACCTTCACTTTTGACCAAAAACTCTCCTTTTTGTCTATTTTCACTAGCATAATGGCATAATGAACATGGTGAAGGGAATACAATGTTTTTGAATGAAATCTCCTTATTTTGGTTAATAAGCATTGTTGAAATTCATTTTATTCACTAAATTACCAAAATTGCATATATTACAAAATCAATTCATGTAATATGTCCAAGATTAGCATGGTTGTTCTCCATCAAGATTAGATCCGACACTTGGAAACTTCTCATGGATATCCTGATATAGTGAGATTTCCATTTTTCCACCTTCAAGCAGTTTTCCACCTCATGGTCAACACTTAGTTAGCTCAACAACGATCAAAAAAATATACATAATACAGTTGGAAAACCTACGATGATGTTCCTAGAATATAGGGTTCGAAGCTGAAGGAGATTGAACCAATGTTCCACTTAGAGAATCAAGGATACATCACAAGAAATCATGGATCTCCTATCCCTCGTGCTCAATACGAGATCTGGTTGTAACTTCTGCATATATCTAATAACATAATGTTATTCTGAGTACACTTGACTTTCCTATGTAATAATTTATAAAATCAAAGTCAAACAATGTAATAAGTTAGTGATGAAATCAATATTACTCCTGAGAGAGTTATTTTGTAACCTATAACTTTTACCAACTGCTGAATACAAATAATTTTATGATCCATTCATAGTGTTAGTGATTTCTTAGTGTTTTGAGTTTACTTGGAAGCATATCCCAAGAGGGCCCTCGGGTATGTGATGTGTCTTTATTTTAGATATTTTCAGTAGAATTAATTTGTTCTATAATGTCCTTTCTTTTCTATAATTTCCTGTAATCAAAATTAAATTTATGTAATCATGGGTAATTCCTGCAATCTCTCGCAATTATAGGAAATTCCTGTCAATTTCTATAATCACGGGTAATTCTTGTAATTACTGTAATTCTACAGTTACAAGTAGGATATTATAGTGAATGAATTTCAATTGAAGTCCATTTTCACAAGCAAGGTTATTTATCTATGTGGTCTTGGAGAATAAAATGGTTGATGAAGAATCTCACATAGGAGGAAGAAGATCAGGTGGGGAAATTGAAAGAGGACCAGGAGTAAGGGGGAAACGAGAGAGAAGAATATTTGGAGAATGGGAAAGAATACCAGAAGGAGGAGAAGAAAGAGAAAGAGGACCAAATGATGAAAGGGAGAGGGTAGGAGATGAATAAGAAGAAAGAGAAGTCACTTTTGGTTTTCCTATCCTAAACATGTCTGCAATATTTGGTAATGATTTAAAAATGAAAAACGTTGCACCTTCAATTCTGCCTAATTTCCATGGTATGGAATTTGAAGACCTTGATTCATTCCTCTCTGAATTTGATATTTTATGTCGTACATATGGATATATTGATGATACTCACAAGCTTCGATTGTTTTCTTCCACTTTGAAGGGAACTCCCTTAAAATGGTTTATGGGATTAGGAGAAAGTAACATTGGATATTGGGACACCATGACAAAAATAGTCCTTAATAAATATCAATATTATTGTAAGCATTAGGATTTTAAAGAGGAAATTTTCATAATGGTTCAGCAAGAGGATGAGAATTTAGAGGACTATTTGGAGAGGTTTTTATACAATTTGCAGAAATCAAAACATAGTTCTTTAGATTTTGATATTACTCATACTATAATTTAAAAAGGAATTCAAGATGAATATATTGATGTTCTTAACCTCATGGGATATGGGGATATTTCATATATACCATTTGATAAAATTTATGAGATATGCAGGAATTATTCTAGAGGCAATGCTAAGGATGGAAGAGGATAGAGGGATATTCTTTTGAAAGTCACTAAATTAGCAACAAGGAGTATTAGTAGGGATGAAATTGGTAACTTCTTAGAAAAATTCAAAATTGAGCTTCTTGCCACACTTGTTCTCAATTTGATGTTTTTAATGATAAGAAACAATAGGAATATGAAACAAAATCCTTAGCCATTTTTTGTTCTAACTATAGAAAGAAACATCCTAAAAATAAGTGTCCACTAAATAACATTCAAATTTGTGGGATTTGTGCATAAAAGAATGAAACAAAAAATTCCCCTTCACTGCCTAAATTGAAATCAAATTACAAGGGATACAGTGAGGTAGAATAAACACTTTGCAATATTGCACCAAGCGACCTTGGCAGCCACGACCAATAGGTATGCCTCAAGATCCTTCTCATCAATTTTATGGATTTTCTAATCAAAATTCTGCAAAAACAAATTGGAATACTCCCATGCCATGGAAACAATGGACTCCCCAAAAAAATCATAATAAACCTTATCAACAAACCTGGAGAGAAACCACTTATGGAAATCAACCACATTATAATTCTCACCCTCAATATCAACCACCATAATTTGTTCCACAGGAACAATTTTTCCCACAACATCAACAATACCAATCATTCCCATAGTATCCTACAACTATACATCAACCATTTCCATCCCTTCCATCACAACCTCAACTAACTCAGCCACTACCATTACAACTTTCGTCCAATCAACAACCCCGTAGACCTACACAAATTCCTGCTCACCCAATGGAAAATCCCAACAATCAAAAGGATA
This sequence comes from Picea mariana, assembly GCA_032191745.1. NCBI lineage: Eukaryota > Viridiplantae > Streptophyta > Pinopsida > Pinales > Pinaceae > Picea > Picea mariana. The sequence continues at coordinate 7,969 of JASDQU010027966.1, read as the reverse complement.
AAGTTGTTTACAATGTTGATGTAAACACTTTTCCTACTTATCTCATCTCCCCTGTGCAATTATAGGAAATTTTAGTGCAACTACTTGAATGTTTTGCACAATTAAAGGAATTTCTTGCATGATTACATGAAATTTTTGCACAGTTACAGGAAATTCCTGCACTATTACATGAAATTAATCTATGTTCTGGGAAGGTTGTAAATAAAAAATCACTCATTATAATTGAGGAAGAAAAAGAGGAAAATCTTGATCAACTTGGAAAAAATAAAAAGCCAATAAGATAATATGTTTCCCTACATGAAAAACCTCAATCCTCTAGGACAACACCTTTCCCTGAAAGGTTAATCATAAAAAAATATGAAAAACCAGAAATTTCACCTGAATTTGAATTTTTGAATGAATTGAAAAATATCAAAATTAAAATTCCTTTACTACAATCCATAAAAGACATACCAATCTATGCCAAAACAATAAGGGAATTGTGCATTAAAAAGACTGGAAGAAAAATATAAGATTTCCAAACAATATGAGTAATTGGGAAATTAGCTAGTTTGATGACCACTAAAGTCATTTCATAAAAGTATGTTAATCCTAGGATACCCATACTAACAATTTTCTTCAACAAATTTTATATCCCAAACACTCTCATTGACTTAGGTGCAACAATAAATGTCATGACGATGGAGACTGTGCAAAACTTACAAATTGGAAAGCTTCGACCAACCCCCATAGTCTTAGAACTAGCAGATAGATTAAAGATTAAATTTGAGGAAGAAATCGAAGACATCATTGTTTCCCTCGACTCTTGGGAGTACCCAATAGGCTTTATGATCCTCCAACCCAAATCTAATTTGGGTGGACATCCTTTAATTTTGGGGAGAATGTGGTTGGAAACATTCGATGCATTCATCAATTGTAGATCCAGAAACATGAAAATCACAAACAATGTTGAAATAAAAGTCACCGCATTGTACCCCCCTGCCAAATCAATAAATGAATTAGAGCACTTGAAATGGCCAGATGAAACAAATATGAATGAAAAAATAATTCATCCTCTTATGACCACTGCACAAGTTTTAAATCTTTAGGAAAATACAGATGAAAAATAGCTCAATCATTTCCTTTCTCATCATGATTTTCCTTTGTATTTTAGGGGGTAGTCAATAAATTATGAATCATTGTTGATGTTCAGATCGGTCAAAGTCTCAACAACAATCTCATGAGGATAAAATACCCCTATGTTTTTAAGGAGGTGGTACTCCTCTACAATTTTCTGAAATATATAGTTGATGTTCTTGGATTGGACTATCAAATGGGAGAATGCTAAACAACAAACCCAAAATATTTATTGCTTTAGCTTTATATAAAATGGTTCTTAATAACCAAATTTCTCCTTGAATGCAACATTTGCTTGGAAATGGACCAAACAACTTCTTTACAGTAAAACGATAAAGAAAGGATTCAATATCAAAATAATATATACACTCAGCTTCATTATAACATCCCTCTGAAACACATCCACGAAGAATATACAACCATATTTTCTCACAAGAAAAAGAGTAAAATGGTGTTGATCATTTCAAAGAATTTTAGGTGAGTGTTGCATTCAAAACTGAAAAATAATTTGGACATACTCCAAAAATATCATACTCAAAAATCCCAAAGTCTAAGAAATCATTAAAGTTATACCCTGAAATAGTTCTATGTGGATTTTAAAACATAAAAGGTATTCCACATTACAAAATATTTCAGTAAATCAATTGACTAGTGCTCAGAAATAAAGCCTGCCAAATGCAAGGACTAAACCTCCATGAATCAATTAGACAACCCTGGCTTATATTTACCATTCATGTATATGTCTATAAAATACTCTTATTGGTATTTTAGGTATAATCCTGGAAGAATAAAATAAAAACACTCAAAAACTCATCCTTATGCTCAGTTCAAAAATACAAACAAAAAGCCTTGAGAGAAATCGTGTAGACAAAGAACAAAAAGGAAGAAAATGGATATTTTTATTTGCCAATGAGACAGTTGGTTGTGTACTAAAGGATGAACAATACTATTCTGATCATCTAACCTCTTCTTTGATGGTTCTCCCTTTCTTTTAAATTTTCTCCCCATGCTTCTTTGAAATGCTTTGCCCTAGTAGTTAGGGTTTTTATTCTTATATAAGTTTCCACGTGCTTTCTCTTTTTGGAATAAAGATTTAATCATTTTAGTTAATTATTTATGGAATTTTTATTACATAATTTAGGTCATTGAAATTTTTTCCTTCAAGTGGGACCCACTTCATCCTTTTATAAAAGTTATTTAATAGATTTTTATTCCAAAATATGAAGTTGACTGCTTGAAAAATGTCGACTGTATTTTAATTTTATAATCATGATAAGTTACTTATCATCCATGGAAACCATTCTAGAAATAATCTTCATTATTCCATCTTTCCAATGAGTCCTCTTTAGATAAATTTGGAGGTTTGGATCTCAACTCATAGCCTCTGGAAGTCGAGGTTCCAAATAAATTTCCCAGCAAGTTATGAAAAGTGAGCTGAATTTTCTTTTAATTTATGGAAAATTGTGTCTTAATTCAGTCATTAAAGCCTATCCCATTATCTTCCTTTTCAAATTACATTTCCAATGAGGTCTCATTTTTCCCAAACAAATGTCTGAATCAATATTTATGAGCTCTAGAAGATCGTTGCTCAACAATCGTTGACCTGGTTCATGGATCAACCTTATCCCTTGATTTAATTTTATCTTTTTTAGTCCCACATGAATTATGGGCGGTGAATAATTTAGTGTTTATAATTAAAATTCCTTCCTTATCATTCATGTGTGAAATAAAAGAGCTCATGGAGGTCCTAGTGTAGCTATCGTCCCTTAGAAAAATTCATGACTTATTAATATTTTGGTCACCCAGTCACCGCCCAATCATCGCCCAGTCGCTACCTAATCAACACCTATTCACTTCCATGTGTATCAATGTAATAGGATTCCATGTGTCTCAATGTAATAGGTTTCCATGTGTCTCAGTGTAATAGGTTAAATCTTGGATAGGAATTAAACTTTGGAAAATATACTAAGTAATGGAGAGTATGGTAGAATAGGACGCGAGGGGAGATGTGGTGGGGTAGTGGAGTGTGGTAGGGTAGGAGGGAGTGGAGTGGAGTGTGGTGGGGCAAGAGGTATGGTGGGGTAGGAGGGATTACATTGGAGTGTTGYGRGGTAGGAGGGATAGGAGGGAGTGGAGTGGAGTGGAGTGGAGTGAGGAATGGGTTTGTGGGTATGRGAGAGGAATCAAGAGGAGAAGGGGCCCAYGGGTATGGGAGAAGGTAAGACAAGGGAGAAGAGGATATGMGAGAATGAAAATGAGACCAAGTATAAGAGAGACAAAGTATGATATAAGAGAGAATGACACTAAGTACGAGAATATGAGATGAAGGGAATATCAGAGAATATGAGATGAATGATAATATGAGAGGATATGAGATGAAGGGAATATGAAAGAATGAGAATGAGACTAAGTGTAAGAGAGGAATATTAGTATGGAGAGAGTAATGAGTTGTGTTGCACATGGAAGAAGTTCCCTTCATAGAAGATCGGGTGGTTGGACAAAACCATGAGTGTCTCAGGCATACAGACTCAGATTTTGATTTCGTAAAATGCATGACGAAGCTGAGACTAAGGACTACGCTTTGAACTAATGATTATTCAAAATTTCCTTTTACTAATATCATTCTTTTATTATTCCATATAGCAGAAAATACAAGTGATCACAATTTAGTATCAACAATAAGCTTCAATTGTGGTATAGTGACCCCCTGAGTGTTATTCAGAACACCATAATCATACCAGTTGCCTTCTCCATTTGGATATGGAGTCATATTCAAACATTATCTCCATCTAAAAACCACTTTATTATGCAAAACTTTGACTGAAAGAACAAAACATATACATGAGAAAACAAAAGTCTTCCTATCCTAGGTTACTTAGAGAGACGGGCTTCTCAAGTGTGTTGAGGAAAAGATATGAAATGATCTTACTCAAGCATTTTCAGATTCTTCTTGGCTAAATAAAAATAGACAAGAATGTCACCCTATGTTTATAGCCATCAAAAATAATATCCTAACTCACAAGTATTGATTACAAGTGCTTAGGCTAGTCTTTTTATAAATAAAATATTGCTGGAAAATTCATTGTTTATATGATTTTCTGAATATAACAGTTTCTGAAATAAATGTAGATACAGAAGTAAAGACACCACGATGATAATCAAGACAAATGAGACATAAATAAATCCTTTATTTCATTCCAATTCATCAAAGAGTCATTCTCTTTACAAAATTTCGTGAAGAATTTTTGGACCAAAGTCAAACTTAGATGTCCCCGATGAAACATACAAAAGGACCTCTGTCAGAAAATCAAAAACTGAACTCTAAAAGTTGGATCAACTTGCCACAGATTGTTGCTCACTCAACTCTGCACAACAGCCTTTTTCAGTCATGAAAACTAATTCACAAATAGACAAGTCTACACAGACTATCAAAGATAGATCAAAACCTATGAAAAACAAGTGTCTGAATGATGTAATTCAACCCTGAATCTTGTTGTCTACAATAAGACCCTGCTATCATAAAAAAGAATTAGTCTTATGATCAATTAAGGAATGAATGAAAACTTAACTATCTCAACACAAACTCAAAGAACAAACCTTAGTATGCTTCTCCTTCTATCCTCCCCCTGTTCCTCCCTTTCCTTTTTCCTTTAAGCAAATCAGAATTGATTGAAGTAGTTGAACTACTTCATTAGTTAAGTTAACTAAAAACTCAACCAACTTTTTAGTTAAGGGGGAAAAGTAATAAATCTTAATAAGGGTTTTAAATAAATAATAACTAGTAGGTGGGACCCCTTGTGACTTCCTTTAGTTATTAACAATCATAACATAACTAGTTAATTAAACAAAACACCCCTCCTTGTGACTCCCATCATCACATTCATATTTGACAATTTATCTCATTGATATTTGAAATTATTTTCAAAAATATATTACTCACATATCCAAAGAAAACATGTCCAAAACTTTTGAAGTCATCTGTTATCAACAATAAATAAAGGAAAATGCAAAAACCATATTTTCCACTATGAGATGAAATATTTCCTTGGTTGTTGCTACCACCCTTTGATTTCTTTGAATGTGCCTTTGGTTGCACTGAGCCTTTAGGCCTAATCTCCCTGATCACATGAGAACAATAATCCCTCAAATGCATCCAGAAAGAAACTGGTTTATCAAAGCCATTGGAGGGTGGGAAGGGGCAGTAGTGGATTTTCCTTTGTCAGGGGCATGATGGGCCTCAATTTTCAATCTTTTTCTAGCATGGGAGGACTGCACTGGTGAGTGGGCAGGGGAAGCTTAGAAAATCTGATTGTTAAGAGGAGGCGCAACTAAAGAAAATTTGAGCCAGCCAC
>JASDQU010027963.1:30574-44375 GCA_032191745.1 Picea mariana | reverse complement strand
ATCAATTCTTAGATAAAATCTCATTCCTACCTTCAAGTGACATTGTTCTCTTAATTTGCAAAAGAAAACAAAGCTTGTAAAAGGATACTCTATTTCATACACTAGCACTTGAAAAAAGAAAAGGAGATGATCTTCACTGGGTAACAATGGAGAGTTTTAAAGGGCACATGTTATGTTTCTTTCACTATGAGGCACACAATTTTTTCATAAAAAAACCAAGTAAATGTTATCATTCAACCCCCAATGAGATTTATGCTACATGTAACCAAATAAATTCAATTACTAAACTAAAAGTGTTGAGAAAAGGAATGGAAAAAATAAGGATCGATCCATACACATGTTTGCACATAAAAGTTATATTAACAAAATCAAGCACTTGTAATCTAAATCTGTAATCTCAAATGATACAACCCTGTATTTTAACAAAATCTATTTGCAATTATGAATGGAAATATCATACGTTTATAAATAAAAACTGCAATGCAACTGTTCAAGTTATACTTGCGTTAGTACTCCATAAAAATTGAAAACAAAGATGTTGTCTGCAAATCAAAATTGTATGAAAACAAAGTTACACATATGATGTATTCAAATGGTTAAAGAAATGATTGTAGGGATGTGTTCATGGCACAATTCCAACTCAAATGAACTCTATTGACAAGTTGATACACTGAACATAATTAGAACATAAACAATCATGAAATTAATTACATAAAATAAATGAAACCAAAACTTAAAAAAATAGAGGAAAAAAAAATTACAAACCCTATGCTAATTGTACATAGCAATGATGGTCATATTGGTGGGCCCTCCCAATCGACATCCAACTTCTAAAACAACTACAAAACTAGATCAAATGGAACCACGAACTGAACTTCCAAACACCATCATTTTATTGAACAATATCAATGATACAAATTGATACAGGAATATCAATCTCAAAGTTTGATCTCTAATGTTTTGTGTATCTATATCCTACTACACCTCTGTATTTATACTTGAGAGGTGGGAGATAACTCAAAAAAACCTTTACAACTTTAGTCAAATTGTTGATAACAAATAATTTTGGGTTTTTACAGATTTGGGCACATGTAATTTATGAAAGTCCTTGTTAAAGATTTGCCTAAATATACTAAAGAATTTCTCAATTTGAGAAACTTCCCACACTTTACTCAATTTATTGTATTCTGGAAAAAACCCATGTTTTAGTTTCTCGATATTTGTCTTCATCTCCTCTGAAATCGTGCTAGACGTTGTCTGTTTGAAATTGTTGCTAATTTGGACCATAACATAAAATATGGGTTTTACACATTTAGAAAACTATTCATATTTCCAAAACCATAGACCATTTTGGAAATAGGCCCTTGCAATTCTCAATTTGGATCCTTCTGCACAAAACCCATGTCATGAACTTTCTATGTTTGCCTTCATTGCCTTGGAATTCATGCCAGAAGCCGAATGTTTGGAAACTTCTACTTATTTTGGCTGAAATGTTGATGCAGGAGCATCGCTAGCAACAAGCAAGCGTGGAGGCAGAAGACAGCTGGGATGAACACCATCACATTTTGGCACATGTCAAAAATGTTTTGAAATGTTTTTGAAAGTTTGGATGCGCAGACATTAATGAAATAGTTAAGAAGGCATACTTCCATATTGTAAACAGATCTTGAGCGATCTGCTCTCATCTGTAGGATGTAGAGGCATTTATGCCAGTTAATGAATGTAGGTAGATTTAAAATTCTAGATTAGACAGTTTTAGGAGCTGGAGGGAAAACGAATATAGACACCCTCATCTTTGTATCATTGTATCAGTCAGAGATGGAAGGATTAAGCACATTAGCATAGAGAAGAAGCATAGAGTTGTAGAGAAGAACCCATGTACAAAAGTTCTGAATTAATATATGAGGCTTTGATTCAGACTCATGGTGATATAATGCTTTTTGTGTATACATGTTGAATGCTATGCTTATGGTTGTTTTATTCTCTCTGCCATGCATTTGTTATTAGGCTGTGTGTGAATGTATGTTTTCATGCTGGATGTTTGAAAACTGAGAGAGAGAGAGAATGAGTTTCAATTATTTCTCTTTCTGAGTGAGAGAAGTTCCGACAAGGAGTGCAGTGGAAGTGTCCGCAAGGTGTGCGTTGACAGGGTTCAGAGTTATCTCTGAAAGCTCAAGAGGTATACCGTTATTCTCATTCCAGTAGAAGTGCAAGACAAGCACCGAAGCCGTGCAAGGTGTGCGCAGGCTCGCTGAGACCTTAGAACTTACAAACTAAGTTTGAGAGATTGAAGGATTGCTGTTACAGAGTTGCACAGAGTCAAGAGATTCAAATATTTCGGAATATTTGAAGAAGTGCCACAAGGAGTGCGTGCATAAGCCTTTTAGGAGACCCGAGGTTGCGAAGGAAGCTCAGAAGGGTTAGTAAATTTGAATCATTCATGAGAAAGGAAGGAAATGCAAGTAGTTATGCAGGGGTTGAATTCTAGAGGAGGATCACAGGTTTGATTTGACCCAGAGGTTCTTTGAGGAGGAGATTGGACGGTCGAAATTCTTCGAGGAGAACTCCTGAAATAGTGGGGACCGTAGGATCCAGAAAAGTTGCAGGGGAGTTAAGTGTTGGATAGATCTATCCTTCAAAAGGTCGAGTCAACGTGGACCGTCGATCATGACCTATTCAGGTCGTCAGATCATTTTGGGAATTCAGAGTTCGGGAGCCTAGAGTGCAAGCCAAAACCTTGGTTGATCAAGTTCCCTAAACACGAAAGGAGGTTTCGTGTGTGAAGCCAAAGAGTGACGAGTTCGGGAATTCAGAAATTCAGAGTTCGGGGTTTCATAAGTCCTGAGGACGGGTGATCGGGACTTAGTAGGAAGAAAAGTACGAAATCAAAAATTGTGGTAGAGTATTTGTCGGGATATCGAGAATCGGGTTTATGGCATTCCCATTGACAAGGGGCTGAACACTCCACATCATAAGTATCGAAATCACGAAACGCGAAGGAAATTGAGGAAGTGTGTTTTGGCATTTCGACAAATCGGGGTTCGGGAATTCGGGGGTCGTAGTGACACAAGTTTAGGGTCGAGAGTTTCGACTTCCTGGTACCCAGAAACCCGAAATAGAGGGGGCTGTCGAAAGGTGGTTCAAGTCCCGAAAAATGGAAAAGGTGACAGGTGGCAGGAGTCCACATCAGGAGCAAAGCATAGCTCTAGGGGACACTTGAAGAGTCAGGAACCCTCTCGACAAGATTCGTGAAATCTCGGGAGAGGCAAAAACCATTTCAACATTTTGGAGATTCGGGTTCCGAAAGGTATAGGAGACAACGAGTTTGAGAACAAGCTTTACGAACTCCCGGTACGCAAAATCACGCTAATCATTGGATCAAGGGGAAGAACCACAACCATTGATTTTCCTTGGAAGCGGAACACTAGTGTTTCAGCGTTTTGGGATTTGGCATATCAGGAAATCTGTTGACAAAGAGATGAGACATAGTGCTAAGGAAATCCTGAAGTCGCGAAGTGTAGTAGGGATGAGGGTGGACTTTTCGGGATTTTGGTAATTCAGGTTTCGGGACCCCAGGAGTCGAGAGATAGAGTTGCACGACATTGCGACTCCAAAAATAGCGAAGAGCGAAGAGCCAAAATCAGTGGCAAGGGGAATCAATATTTTGGTATTTCGGGTTTCAGAGGTTGAAGGAGCAAGGCGCTCAACAACAAGATTTGTGAAATCGCGAAATCCGGTATCCCGAAAAGAAAAGGGAAAAGTACTAATCACAATTGGGGTTTGATTGCGGGGTTCATGCCTGTGAATGATCGCACATGCATAACTCAGGAGGGCTTGTGAACTATACTCAGAGAGGGTGAGTGAATAATTCCCCAAACATAATTAAGAGGGTCAGTCAGACTCTAAGGGCCGAAGTTGAAAGATCCTGTGCGGACCTCGACCTGAGGGTTGGGGGACTGCGTCAGTGTGGTATCATAGCGAGTAAGAGTTCTTTGCTTTCTATAGTAGAGAAAAGAGAAAAGATTTGCAGCCATGCCACCGAGAAGGAGAGAGGGGCCAATGCCCGATTCAGTAGTGGAAAGGCAAATGCGTGAACTACGTGCTAGGCTTGATGCCATGGAGACAACACAGAGGTGCACAGTCAACACTGGGGATATCAGCGAGGCTGGAAGTGAAAATGAAGTTGGAAACGAGGGAGAAGAATTTGTAGCCGAAGATGAAACAGATGAATGCCTATTCAGGGCTGTTGCGAGGATAGGTGAAACCTGGATGTAGAAGAACTTCTGAACTGGATGTAGAAGAACTTCTGGACTGGATTAGAGATTTGGATAAGTATTTTGATTATGAGGATATTGAGGAAGACAAGAAGGTCAAACATGCTGTCACAAGACTTAAAGTACATGTAACATTATGGTGGGATGAACTACAGGTTGACAGACATCGCAAAGGCAAGCAAAAAATCAAAAGCTGGGATAGAATGGTTGTGAATATGAAAATCAAATTCATACCCAAGGATTATCAAATTACTTTGTTTCAGAGAATGAAGAATTTGAGACAGAAGCTGATGTCAGTGAAAGAATACATTGAGCAGTTCTACAGGATAAACATTAGAGCAGGTCATCGGGAAAGTGATGATGAAAAAGTTGCCAGGTATATGAATGGTTTGAGATATGACATTCAGGACGAGATGAGCATGATGACCCTTAGGAATATGGAGGATTCTTATTAGATGGATCTGAAAGCTGAAGAGAATCTGAGTCGAAAGAAAGGTCAAAGAAGTTGAGGTAGAAGTCAAGCCAGAGGAAAAACAATTTCCCAGGACAAGAATTAGAAACCTAAAGAAGAGTGGAAGAAACCTCAAACTCAAACTGAGAGAGGTGGAAGCTCACAGAGAGGGCAGTATGCTGATAGAAATACTTTTCCTTGAACTAGAGGAAGAGGAAGAGGTAGAGGTGGAGAAATAAAATGCTTTACCTATGGAAAAAATGGACACAAATCTTATGAATGTCCAGATAAGAAGAAAGAAGGAGGTGAAACTCACATTGCCAAAGCTCAAGGATGGAATGTTGAGGTAGAAGATGCTGAGGGTGGAAGATCCTTGATGATGAGAAAAGTTCTCTTAACGCCAGAGAAGGAGGTAGAGAACCTAGCCCAAAGGAACATACTTTTTCAGACTGCTTACAAGACCAAAGACAGGGTATGCAAAGTCATTGTGGACAGTGGTAGCACAGACAATCTCGTTTCTACAAAGATGGTAGAAAAGAAGGAGCTGGAGACTATTGAATATCCAAGCCCATACAGAGTTTCGTGGCTACAAAAAGGACATCAGGTAAATGTCACTAAACAATGCTTAGTTGAATTTAAAATAGGAGGATACAAGGATAAAATATTATGTGATGTCATTCCCATGGATGTTTGTCATATATTGTTGGGTAGACCATGGCAATATGAAAAGAATGTGATTCATGATGGGAGAAAGAATACATACACCCTGGAGAAGAATGGGAGAACTCACATGTTGTTGCCGATTAAGGATAAAGAAGTGAAACCAGAGGTAAGCAACAATGTACTTCTCATGAGTGGGAAGGAACTTCTTAAGGAGGTTAAGAAGAAGGAAGATACACAATTCATTGTGGTTAGGAAGCCTAAAATTGTTTTAACTAGTACATGAGTGGATGATTTACCAGAGGAAATCCAGAAGTTGTTGGAAGAGTTTGCTGATATAGTAGTGGATGAACTACCTTGTTCATTGCCACCGATCAGGAGTATAATTCATCACATCGATATTATACCTGGAGCTATTTTACCAAACAAAGCAGCGTACATATTGATGTTGCAAGAGAATGAAGAGGTCAAGAGATAGGTCTAGGATTTAATGGACAAAGGGTTGGTTAGAGAAAGCTTGAGTCCATGCGCTGTTCCAACAGTGATCAGCCCAAAGAAAGATGGAGGCTGGAGGATGTGTACAGACTCAAGGGAAATCAACAAGATTACCATCAGATATAGATTTCCTTTGCCAAGGATGGATGATTTGATGGATTGCTTGAGTGGAGCAAAAATGTTTTCAAAAATTGATTTGAAAAGCGGGTATCATCAAATCCGAATGAGAGAAGGTGATGAATCGAAGACCGCATTCAAGACAAATGAAGGGCTGTATGAATGGCTTGTTATGCCATTTGGCTTAACAAATGTGCCTAGTACTTTCATGAGGTTGATGAATGAAGTCCTGAAGGATTTCATAGGAAAATTTGTCATCGTATATATTGACGATATATTGATTTTCAACAAAACAGAAGCAGAGCATTTGAAGCATTTAGCTACAGTGATGAGGAGATTACAGCAAGAGAAGTTACTGATTAATATGAAGAAATCAACATTTATGAGGACAAAACTCATTTATTTGGGTTTTTTTATCTGCGCAGATAAGCTGAGAATGGATTCAGATAAGGTAGAGGCAATTAAAATTTGGCCATCGCCGAAAAGTGTATTTGAGGTTCGAAGCTTCCATGGATTAGCTAGTTTCTACAGGAAATTCATCCAAAATTTCAATGGGATTAGCACACCAATGATGGACATGGTGAAGAAAAGACATAAATATTTTCACTGGACAGAGGAAGCAGAGAAAAGTTTCAATCTGTTGAAAAGGAAGATTACTGAACAACCAATTTTGGTGTTGCCAGATTTCAACAAGACATTTCAGGTCAAGTGTGACGCAAGCAGATTTGCAATTGGAGTGGTCTTGAGCCAAGATGACAGACCAATCGCATACTTCAATGAGAGACTGAATGAAGCAAAGATTAAATATTCAACATATGACAAAGAATTCTATGTAGTCATACAAGCGTTGAAGAAATGGAGACATTATTTGGTTCCTAAAGAGTTTGTTTTGTATAGTGACAATCATGCTTTACAATTCGTGACTCAACAGGAGAAGTTGAACCAAAGACATGTTAAATGGGTTGAATACATGCAGAATTTTACTTTGGTAATTAAACATATTTCTGGAACTACTAACAAAGTTGTTGATGCTTTGAGCAGGAAATGTTTTCTTATGTAGGAATTTAGAGTCAAAACTTTGGGTTTTGATAATCTCAAAGAAATGTACAAAGACGATCTAGATTTTAAAGAGGCGTATGAGGCATCTAAGAATCCAATTCTTAGGGACAAAAGTCAATGGACTGAATATATGATCCAGGATGGATTATTATTCATAGGCAATCAATTATGTATTCCAAAATGCTCCATGAGGGAGAATTTGTTGAAAGAAAAACACAATGGAGGATTGGCCGGACATTTCAGTCATGACAAAATGTTCTCGAAATTAAAGGACTCATATTTTTGGCCAGGGATGAGGACCGATGTCAAAAGATTTGTGGACAGATGTAGAATTTGTCAGCACACAAAGGGAAAAAGGCAGAACACAAGGTTATACCAGCCGTTACCCATACCTAAAAGGCCATGGGATGCAGTGAGCATGGATTTTGTGTTGGAGCTGCCAAGAACACAAAGAGGATTTGATTCGATCTTTGTGGTGGTAGACAGATTTTCAAAGATGGCAAATTTTATACCATGTCAGAAAACTAGTGACATGACCCATATTGTGAACTTGTTTTTCAAAGAAGTCGTCAGACTTCACAACTTACCCAGAAGTATAGTTTCAGATCGAGACACCAAGTTCGTGGGACATTCCCAGGGGAATTTATGGATGAAGCTAGGGAAAAATTTGTCATTTAGCTCAGCTTATCATCCTCAGATGGATGGGCAAACAGAAGTTGTAAACAAAAGCTTGGGATATTTTCTAAGGAGCCTAGTGACTGAACACCACAGTTAGTGGGATCACATTCTGCCACAGGCGGAATTTGCTTACAATGATTCATTTAACAGAAGCATAGGGCAGATTCCATTCCAAATTGTGTATGGAATTCATCCAAGAGGATTTTCTGAATTGAAAGATTCGGAACAAATTGAATTCAGAAGTGCTAGTGCAGAGGATTTTGCAAAAGCGATGAAGGAGCTTCATAACCAAGTCAAGGAGCGATTGCAGAATTCGAATCAAGAATACAAGCGTAGAGCAGATCAACATAGGTGAGAACTTCAATTTGAATTCAGCGATCTGATTCTTGCACATCTGAGGAAAGAAAGGTTCCCAAGGGAAACATATAACAAACTGAAGATAAAGAAGATTGGACCATGCAAGATCGTGAAGAAATTTGGGGCAAACGCATATGAGATTGAATTACCTGATGGGATCAGAATTTCACTGATATTCAACATCTTAGATTTGTACCCTTATAGAGTTGAAGAAGACAGTGAATAGATAGAGGTTCAGTGGACTAAACAAATTCCTATAGCTACAAAGCCACAGATGGAAAGTATACTTGACAAGAGAGTCAACAAGAGGACCGGGAGAAAAGAGTATTTTGAATACTTGATCAAATGGAAGGGACATCTAGTTGAAGATGTCAGCTGGGAGAATTAAGTAGAAATTCAGAAGCATGGACAGACCATGCAAGAGCTCATGAACAGGAGTCCATGAAAATTTTCAAGTGAGGGAGTATGATGCAGGAGCATCGTCAGTAGCAAGCAAGCGTGGAGGCGGAAGACAGTTGGGATGAACGCCATCACATTTTGGCACATGTCAAAAACGTTTTGAAATGTTTTTGAAAGTTTGGATGCACAGACATTAATGAAATAGTTAAGAAGGAGTAATTCCATATTTTAAATAGATCTTGAGCGATCCGCTCTCATCTATAGGATGTGGAGGCATTTATGCCAGTTAATGAATGTAGGTAGATTTAAAATTCTAGATTAGACAGTTTTAGGAGCTGGAGGGAAAATGAATATAGACACCCTCATCTTTGTATCATTGTATCAGTCAGAGAAGGAAGGATTAAGCACATTAGCATAGAGAAGAAGTAGAGAGTTGTAGAGAAGAACCCATGTACAAAAGTTCTAAATTAATATATGAAGCTTTGATTCAGACTCATGGTGATATAATTCTTTCTGTGTATACATGATGAATGCTATGCTTATGGTTGTTTTATTCTCTCTGCCATGCATTTGTTATTAGGCTGTGTGCGAATGTATGTTTTCATGCTGGATGTTTGAAAACTGAGAGAGAGAGAGAACGAGTTTCAATTGTTTCTCTTCCTGAGTGAGAGAAGTTCCTGCAAGGAGTGCAGTGGAAGTGTCTGCAAGGTGTGCATTGACAGGGTTCAGAGTTTATCTCTAAAAGCTCAGGAGGGATACCAGTATTCTCATTCTAGTAGAAGTGTAAGTCAAGCACCGAAGCCGTGCAAGGTGTGCGCAGGCTGGATGAGACCTTAGAACTTACAAACTAAGGTTGAGAGATTGAAGGATTGCTGCTGCAGAGTTGCACAGAGTCAAGAGATTCAAATATTCAGGAATATTTGAAGAAGTGCCGCAAGGAGTGCATGCATAAGCCTTTTAGGAGACCTGAGGTTGCGAAGGAAGCTTAGAAGGGTTAGGACCTTTGAATCATTCGTGAGAAAGGTAGGAAATGCAAGTAGTTACACACAGGTTGAATTCTAGTGGAGGATCACAGGTTTGATTTGAGCCAAAGGTTCTTTGAGGAGGAGATTGGACGGTCGGAATTCTCCGAGGAGAACTCTCGAAATAGCAGGGACCGTAGGATCCAGGAAAGTTGCAAGGGAGTTAAGTGTTGGATAGATCTATCCTTCGAAAGGCCGAGTCAACGTGGACCATTGATTGTGACCTATTCAGGTCATCAGATCATTTTGAGAATTCAAAGTTTGGGAGCCTGGAGTGCAAGCAAAAACCTTGGTTGATCAAGTTCCCGAAACGCGAAAGGAGGTTTCGTGTGTGAAGCCAAAGAGTGATGAGTTTGGGAATTCAGAACTTCGGAGTTCAGGGTTTGGGAAGTTGTGAGGACGGGTGATCGGGACTTAGTAGGGAGAAATGTCCGAAATCAGACATTGTGATAGAGTATTTGTCGGGATTTCGGGAATCGAGTTTTTGGCATTCCCGTTGACAAGGGGATGAACACTCCACATCATAAGTACCGAAATCGCAAAATGCGAAGGAAATTGAGGAAGTGTGTTTCGACATTTAGGGAAATCGGGGTTCGGGAATTCGAGGGTTGTAGTGACACAAGGTTAGGGTCGAGAGTTTCGACTTCCCGGTACCTGGAAACCCGAAATAGAGGGGGCTGTCGAAAGGTGGTTCAAGTCTCGAAAACCGGAAAAGGTGACAAGTGGCAGGAGTCTATGTCAGGAGCAAAGAATAGCTTGAGGGGACACTTGAAGAGTCAGAAACCCTCTCAACAAGATTTGCGAAATCTCGGGAGAGGCAAAACCCATTTCAACATTTCGGAGATTCGGGTTCCGGAAGGTTTAGGAGACAACGAGTTCGAGAACAAGCTTTACGAACTGTTGGTACGCGAAATTGTGCTAACAATTGGATCAAGGGGAAGAACCACAACCATTGATTTTCCTTGGAAGTGGAACACTAGTGTTTCGATGTTTCGGGATTCAACATATTGGGAACTCTGTTGACAAAGGGATGAAACATAGTGCTAAGGAAATCCCGAAGTCGTGAAGTGTAGTAGGGCTGAGGGTGGACTTTTCGAGATTTCGATAATTTGGGTTTCGGGACCCCAGGAGTCGAGAGGTAGAGTTGCATGACATTGCGACTCCCGAAATCGCAAAGAGTGAAAAGCTGAAATTAGTGGCAAGGGGAGTTGAGAGTTTGGTATTTCGGGTTTCGGAGGTTGAAGGAGCAAGGCGCTCAACAACGGGATTTGCGAAATCATGAAATCCGGTATCCTGAAAAGAAAAGGGAAAAGTCCTAATGACAGTTGGGGTTTGATCACAAGGTTCATGCCAGTGAATGATCGCGTAGGCATAACTCAAGAGGGCCTGTGAACTATACTTGGAGAGGGTGAGTGAATAATTCCTCGAGAGAAATTAAGAGGGTCAGTCAAACTCTAAGGGATAAAGTTGAAAGATCTTGTGCGGACCTCGACCTGAGGGTTGGGGGACTGCGTCAAGTGTTATTCATTAGTTCAAGGACCACATGTGTGACTTGGATGCAATATGATTAACACAAAAGTGTGTCAAGAGTTCTAGTGACAAAACCATTGTCTTGGATTTCTTTCTAGAACTTTGGAAGTATGACGAACKATGATCTGAGTTACTGGACCTCCATGTGGGTTATAGGATCTCAACCTAGGAAAAAACATCATTAGCAATAAAACGACTTCTAATTTCTATAATTTATAAAAAACAATGGGAAAACACTAATAAACMAATGCAATTACATYATGATCCTTTGCATGAACTTTATAGCAAAAAKAGMAATATGGTGAAAAGAGTRGTTTTGGTAAGTAAAAAGARTTTCACTAGCAATGAAAATGGTGTCAAAATAGAGGCCCAACAAAAACACAAAGAGAACTTATAGTTATGTAATAGTTCACCAAATGGATTTATACATTGGAAATTACACCCAACCTTAGGTTCRGTTGCACATAAGMTCCTTGCATAGGACACCCCTGAGACGAGGTTATGAATCTCCAAGGATGGGTCCTAGGAAAACTCTAAGTTTCTYGGACSAGAAAGAAATCAAAATATCACAATTTTCTSAATGACACAACAATCCTAATTTACCATATATCTTTCGCCTTCTGCCTACATAACCAAAAGAAATGAACCCCCTTCTCTGCAATGCARTCCCTCGGATTGTTCCACCTATTTATAGGGATCTCAATGATATTGGTAAGGGAATATCAATGTTGGAAACTCCAAGGATTCTCAACTATGGATAGTCTTTTCACAACTTTCAACATCTTCATGCAAATAGGCATCAATTCCTTGTTGGAAATACCAATAGTTCCTATAGCCAACTAGCCATTGCTCACTACCTCAAGAAATTCATTTTTCATGTCCAAACCCAAAACAAGAGCGAGAAAGAAGAATGAAAGAATGAGTAAGAAATCCAAAAATGATTGAGTAACCCCCTAATAAACAAAAATAGGGTTAAAATAGTCACACGCCAATACATAACCTGGCCTCCCCCAAGAAGCTCACATAACCCATTTTCCCACTAAATCAAATATGGGTAAATAAAATATAATAAAAGTCTTGGCCCTTTATCCCCCTCTCTTATGGAATCATAGCCTTCTATAACTCTTTCCTTGTCTATCTTTCAATGAACAAAGTATTTTATTATTATTAATATCCAAAGCATTACATTTCTAGTCGCTTTGGCCTTTTCAACTTTATAGGCACTATGTCCTTTCATCAAATAAAAAAAGCTACATTATTAATATGGGGACTCAAAATCAGGATATTACATTCACCCCCCCCCCTTTATTTTGGCAATATCCTCAGTGAATATATACAAAAGTGAAGTCAAAAATTCAAAAGTCTTGAAAACGTCTGGGGTACTCTTCTCACATGGCATCCTTATGATCCCAAGTATCATATTCAAGACTGTAACATGTCCATTTAACCTTTACCAATCATATGGATCGATTTTGGAGAACCTTGACCTTCCTATCCAATATGCATACCAGTTGGACGTGAAAGTATCCTTCTGGATCCACTTGAATCAAAGTCTAATCAATCACATGGTTAGGATCATGCACATACTTTTTTAGCAAAGAGACATGAAATACATTATGCACATTCATGGAAGTATACAATGCAAGCATGTATGAAACTAACCCTATTCTATTGAATATCTCAAATGGGCCATAGAATTTGGCTGCTAGCTTGGTAGAGCTGCCCAAATTCAATGAGATCTTCTTGGGATTCACTTTAAAAAATACATGCTTTCTCATTTTAAATTATCTAGTTGTCATGTTCTTATATGCATAACTCTTCTTCATATCTTGTGATTCTTTTAAATTCTTCTTAAGTTTAACCATATGTTATTCCATATCCTTGAGCAATTTTGGCCCAAGTACTACTTTGTCTACTAGGTTGTCCAAAATCACTGGAGTATTACATTTTCTACCATACAAAGCTTCAAATGGAATCATCTTCAATGAAGTTTGATACCCATTATTGTAGGCAAACTCAACCAAATGCAAGTAATTTTCCCACTTAGATGGCTTATCCATCACATATATTCTCAACATGTCTTCAATCACTTGGTTGACTCTCCCTATATTCCCATATGTTTGTGGATGGTACATTGTGTATTCCCATCTGATTGTGGATGGTATGTTGTGCTAAAGTTTAGATTTGTACCAAATCCCTTGAATAATCCTCTCCAAAATTTTCAATTAAACTTTGTATCTTTGTCTAAAACAATTGCCTTAGGTATTCCATGCAACCTAGAAATTTTCCTCATGTAAATTTCTGCAATATTAGCTTTCGTATGAGTCATATTCACTGGAATAAAGTGAGCATCATTTGTCAATTTATCCACCACTACCATTATTGAATCATGTTTTCATGTTTTCCTTTGAAATTTAGTGATAAAATGAATAGTTACCACTTCCCATTTCCACTTTGGGATTGGTAATGGTTGTAGCAAACCTGTTTGGTGTCTATGCTCAACTTTCACTCTTTGACATTCCATGCATCTGGAAATTTAATCAACGACACCATTCTTCATTCCTAGCCAAAAGTATTGGCTCATATTGATGAAATTATTTTTTGGTAATCATGATGCCCAACATATGGAACATTATGTGTTTCTTTTAACAACAAATTACTGAGTTCTCTTGAATTAGGAACATAAATTGTATTTTTATGCATAAGTGCTCCATCTTCTCCCATCTTATACTCTTTAAATATATGTTGTACTTATTCCC
>JASDQU010027962.1:44391-58709 GCA_032191745.1 Picea mariana | reverse complement strand
CACCTACGAGAACTAAAACACATTGAAAGAAGCATTACATTAGATAATACAGGGAAATATAAGTAAATATGTCATTTTAAACAATTTTGTCATCTTCACAATGAGAAAACCATAAACCTCACACCACCATCATGCCACTTTGAACAAAATTGTCATCTCCACACAAAATAACACCACATCATACCACAATAAACAAAAAAATATATAATTAAACCACATCACACCACCATCATACTATAATGAACAAAAAAACAATATGATTAAAGTTATATTCTTCCTTAAAAAAAAACACCCGCCATTAAAAAGCCTCACAACCATAAGATTGAGAGATCTATTTTACACTTTTACTTCATTTATTCTCAAAACAAAAAAAAAAATCTCTATCTTTAAAAATTTATTTTAAATAAAACAAAAAACTCTATATTAAAAAAATTATTTTAAATAAAACAAAAATATATATATTAGATAGAGATCCACTCCACATTTTCAAAACGGAAAAAATATCTACATTTAAAAAATTATTTTAAACAAAACAAAATATATATATTTATATAAACAAAACAAAAAATATATATTTATATATGGAATAGAGGATGAAGATTTATATTTATATATATGGCAAAGGGTGAAAATGTATACTCTTATTCTTATACCAACTCTCATAAAACAAATATAAAATATACATTATAAATTTATAATGGTGTACATTTATTACAAATTTACACTACTTTTCTCTTGTTTTGTCACAGAGGCGGATTCCATACTCTTGGATAGCCTATGTACTAAGCAGGAAATCTGGGAAGTCCTTAAGTCTTTTTCCAAAGATAAAAGTTCAGGCCCCGATGGATGAACTATAGAGTTTTTTCTACATTTCTTTGATTTAGTGGGTGCTAATTTGTTGGAATTGGTGGAATATACAAGAATTAGTGGCAAAGTGATAGGCTTTGTATATTCGACTTTCCTAACACTTATTCCCAAAGTAAACAAACCTACTACTTTTGGCGATTACAAGCCTATTTCTCTTTGTAACTTGTGTTATAAATTGATCTCAAAAGTTATCGCAAACAGGATCAAGCTGATACTTTCGCGGACCTTGTCAGGTGAACAATTGGGTTTCTTAAAAGGAAGACAGATTTTGGACGCCATTGGTATGGCCCGGGAATACTTGCATAATATAAAGTTGAAGAAATCAAAGGCGATAATCTTGAAGCTGGATCTAATGAAAGCTTTTAACTGCATAGATTGGGAATTTTTAAGAATGACTCTGATACAATCAGGCTTCAGTCAACAAACCACCAAGTGGGTAATGAGTTGTGTGACTAGTGCAAATTTTTTAGTTCTTATAAACGGTGAAACATCTCCATTCTTCCACAGTGGCAGAGGACTGAGGCAGGGTTGCTCGCTCTCCCCTTTGTTGTTTTTATTAATCATGGAAGGTCTTATCCTGCAACTTGAAAAAGGACATGTGGAAGGGAAGTTGACAGGGTTGAAGGTCTCCAGGATTGACTGAAAATCAACTGGTCAAAGTCGACTTTTCACTATGCTCACATACAAGAACCTTCCTGGGAACTTTACAAAGAAGTCTTCCCTTACAATTTCGTAGATCTTTCTGAGGGATATAAGTATCTTGGTTACTTTCTGAAAGTTGACCTTTATAAGGAAACAGATTGGACTTGGCTAGTAGCAAAGTTTGAGAAAAAAATTGGTCACTGGTGCAACCATTGGCTATCATTAGGAGGCTATTTTACACTCATCAAAGCAGTACTTGAAATCCTTCATGTCTTCTCAATGGCACTGGAAGCCATTCCAGTCTCGGTGCTAGAAAATATTAGAAGGTTAACATATAATGCTTTATGATCAGGCTGTACAGAAAAACCACATCTCCACCTATGTTGTTGGGACTTATTGGCCAAGCCAAAACGAAAGGGAGGATGGTGCTTTAGAAATATTTTTCTTTTCAACAGAGCATTAATTGTATGTAAATTCCCTCTAGCATGTGCTAACGAAGGAGGGGATCTGGAATTCGGTAATAAAAGACAAATATCCCCCCCAGTGTTTGGTTTCTACCTGGTTAAGAACAACAAACATCGCAGGGAGAGTAGCCTCACCAACTTGGAAAAATATCGTAAAGTTGATAAATATGATTACCCACTGGCTATGTTGGAATCCAGGTTCTGGACACTTAGTAATAGTTGGTAAGGATTTTATCTTGGGCCTGAGAAACACCTCATTCCTTTCTCCACAGCTCATAACCTCTTTAAACTTTAATAATATTAGATATCTTTACCAAGCAAGAGGTACCTACAAGATCGGGTTTTGGACAAAAATACAAATACGATTGAAACCTGCACAAGACACTTCGGTTTAGCTTGAGTATTATCCTCCTAAATACACTCGGTCTGATCTAATGGCAGCTCAAAGTGAATGCACTATACTTGGCCCAAACCCAAACACAAAGAACACCAACAAACGCCCTAAATCTCCCATAATTTTGAAGACATAACCCTTGAATTCCTCTCCCAGGGCATCACCATTAATCTCTTGTGCAAGTTGTTAGCACTAGAAGTCACCTTTAGATTGCATTGAAGGTAAGCCCAGTACCCATCAGTTTATATGTCATAGGTAATTGAGCTTTGAGTGGTCAAATGGACAAAACTCAATAATAATAGCATTCTAACTCAGAAATCTGGACTAGCATGCACCAGCCATTGAGGTCTTGAATCAACTTCAGTCAGTAAGTTGGAGTAAGGGTGAGTAGGAGGAATATTTAGTGAGAAAGTTGTAGAGGTCTGCTATGAACATCAGATTTTCCAACAGCCTAAGGAGGAAAAACTTAAACACAAGGTCCTCTTGGATTCAAATTTTAAGGAAGCTAGAAGAAATCATAACAGTACTATAATCAAACATTTATCATAATACAGTTACAACAATCCATGTGAATCAATCAAACATGAACTCTCTCAGTATCAGAGGAAAACAAGATGGAGTAAGAAACATGACATAGATTAATCAAAATGTCTCAAAAACAAATACATAACCAGAGAACCAGTTGTTCTCAATCAAAATATTACAATAGCAAGGAGCCTAGTTCAACCATTCGACCTTAACAAAATATCAAAACTACCTATATATACTAAAATGTTGCAACCACCAGGAATGTGATCATATCACTTCTTTCAAAACCTTCAGTTGGCACCCACTCTGTCAGGTTGTGCAGACCTCATGATGTCAGATGTGAGCCAGTCATAGTTATGTTCTTTACAGGAAAAATTTCCCATAAGGAAGCTTCGGATCGTAAGTGTGCCTTCATGGCTGCTCTCTGCAACATTTTCCATTTATGGGATGAGGCGAGGTCTCAACTTCTGCCCACGATCTTTAATAATTGTCTTCATTGGGATTGGGACTAGGCCTGACACCCATAATTTTTCTCAGACGGTGCCAATGACTCTGCAAGTCCATCCTAACACCTCAAGGCCATGAATGGTCTTTGTCTGTGACCAATGTGAGCTTTGCAGGTGGAAATTTGATAGTGTATGCACAAGGGTGATGAGGAGCGAGGTGCTTGGTGAAAACTCGCATGGCCCAACGAGTGAGTGATGGCCATGTGGAAGGAAGCAATTGGGGGGAGTGGAAGCTGGGACGAGGTTGTGGTAGCAAGGTAAAGACAGAGGTGGCAGAGGAACGAGGGAGGTGTGATAGGCAAGGAGGAGGTGACATGTAAGGGAGATTGGCATGTGAGTGGGACAGGTGTCGGGAGGTGAGAGGAGGTATTGGGAAGGGAGATGTGATAGGTGGAGAGAGGGTGCTTGAGCTGCTTAGGCCTCCATCTTTTCATTTTTCTTGTAGAAATCATGGGCAGAATGCCACATGATTTACACCATAATGAAATTGAGGGTAAACCTCAATTTATGTCTTATATTTAAGAAACAGTCTATAGATTCTTGTATTAACATATAGGCTCCATAAGGGATAGAGACCTCCCTGTGAGGATCTAAGAACTCCTTTTGCAATTTCAGTGCCTTAGTATTGGGTTGTGGAGTCATTTATAAAAACCAAAAACAAAAGAAAAATGATATTTACAATGACATGGGAAGCAACTCATGGCTTAAGTATAAAACTTCTTCAGAAAATGCTCGTTTACAGGGCTACCAAAAACTTATGTATCCTCCAAATCCTGCAACTTGTAAGTGTTATTTGAAAAAACCTCAGAAATTTTGAAGGGGTCGATCCATAAGGCCTCAAATTTACCATGCTTGTCGTTATCTTGTTTAGGTGCATCCCACTTGAGTACTATATCTCCCAGCTGGAAATCCTTTTTGTTTACCTTCTTGTCAAAGGCCTACTTGATCTTTCGTTGATGGTCATTTGTTTTGTCCAGTAGTTGCTCCCTAGTCTATTGCACTTCTACCAGCTGATGTATTCTTCTAATCATATCATCTGGTTCTCCCTGGTAGTCTTGGAAGAATTTTTCCACAGGCAAGGCGAGCTGAGAAGGAAAGATGGCCTCAACTCCATACACAAGTTGGAAAGGAGAGACACCAAGAGATCTCTTTGTTGTCACTTGGTCAGCCCATAGAGAAAATTTAAGCTTTGAATCCCATGCTTTCTTATTGTCCTCTAACAGTCCTTTGATGATCTTAATAAGGATCTTGTTAGAGAACTATGCCAGTCCATTCCCTTGGGGGTAGTAAGGAGTAGAGTGAATCACTGTGATTACAAACTGTTCACAAAACTTAATCAGTGGTTCAGCCTTAAAAGCTAAAGCATTATTAGTGACAATTCTGATTGGAAAACCAAATCTTGCCACAATATCCTCAAGAAAACCAATGATTACTTTGTGGGAAGCATTTCTTGTGGGGATAGCTTCTATCCACTTAGTAAAGTAGTATGTGGCAGTTAAGATCCATCTATGTTGACCACTTGAAGCAGGGTGGATTTCCCCAATAAAATCTAGGCCCCATTGTTGAAGAGGTCCTGAAGCTACCACAGGATTCAATGGCAAAGACTTGAGCTATAGCTTTCCATAGAACTTCTTACACTTAACGCAAACCCTGATTTTAGAACAAACATCAGTGAAGAGGCTAGGCCAAAAATATCCAGCCCTAATAATTGTAGGTTGTGGTTCTCCAGAAGTGATGCCCCCCACATAAACTATTATGAAAATCATACATGATCTTTTGGGCTTTATGTGGGTCGATACACCTCAATAGCACTCCTAAAGGGTCTTTCCAATATAAGACTTGATCAATCAGACAACATTTAATTGATTTGAGCTTTAAATCTCTTACCTTGCTCTTTTCCATGCCATCAGGAGGCTGCAACTTCTGTAGGAAAAATATAATGTCATTGTACCAATTGCATCATGCCAATGGGGGTGTGACTTGAGGATCTTCATCAGACAACTCAGCTTGTTGATTCTCTGAATAATTGTTGATGAAATTGACCCCCAAGGCTTTGTTATTAGATTCAGCCAACAACCTAGTTAAACCTTGGCCTTTAACCAATTTGGTGGGCTTTATTTCAAGATCAAATTCAAGGATCTTGGCAATCCACTTGCTCCTTCTTCCATCTATGTCAGGTTGAATGAGGATCTTCTTTACAAAAGCTGAAGGGACATATGCAATGAATTTTGAATGTAGCACATAAAATCTGAAAGATTTGAGAGCTTTAACCAAAGCATAGGCTTGTTTTTCCATGATGTCATACTTTATTTCAGCATCTCTCAGTGCCCTACAGAAAAATGAAATGGGTTGCTCTAACCCCTCGGCATTTTTCTGCAATAAAATAGTTGCTACTGTGTTAAATGAAGCAAAAGAGAAAATCAGAAACTCCTTGGAGTAGTCAGGACTGATGAGCACAGGTGCTTCATTCAAAGCCTTCTTTATTTGGTCAAAAGAGTTACGAGATTCAGCGGTCTATTTGATTTCATTTCCTTTCCTCAACATGGTTGTGATAAGCTTTACCAACTTAGCAAAATTTGAAGCAAACCTTCTCGGAAAATTAATTTTCCCCAAAAAGGACTGAACTTTTTTCTTGGATCTAGGGAGTGACAAAGCTTGGATAGCTTCTACCCTTCTTTGATCAATATTTACCCCCTTAGCTGACACAATGTGCCCTAATAGTTTCCCCTCTTTCATGGCAAATAATGACTTCTTGGGATTTAAAGAGAGACCAGATTTTTTTCATTTCAAGAAGACTCTTTTGAGATGATCAGAATGTTATTTATCAGATTGTGAGAACATTGTTATGTCATCCAAAGAAATGACCACAAACTTGTCCTTTTCTCCAGTAAAATCTATGTCCATGGCTCGTTGAAAGGTTGCTCCTGCATTCATCAATCCAAAGGGCATATTAGCGTACATGAATGTACCCCAAGGAGTGGTGAAGGTTGTCTTCTCTCTGTCTTCAAGTAAGACAGAGACTTGATTGTAGCCAGAAAAGCCATCAATCATAGACATCTTGGATGCTCCTGTCACCCTTTGTAATATTTGTTCCATCTTGGGCAAGGGGTAATTATCTTTTTTAGAGCTTCTGTTCAGATTTCGAAAATCCACACAAAGTCTGATTTCTCCATTCTTCTTTCTTACTGGGACCAAGTTGGCCACCCATGCAGAATACCTCAAAGGAATGATAATTTGGGCATCCAAAAACTTTTTAACTCCTTCTCCATAACGGGCAGCAGCATAGGATTTATTTGTCTCAACTTCTGCCTAAATGGCTTGGACTCTTCCTTCAATGGGATCTTGTGCTCAATTATACGTGTATCATATGTCCTGATATCTTCATATGTCCAGGCAAACACATCGGCAAACTCCTTTAACAGCTCAACATATTCAGCCCTTTGCTCTCTTGACAAGCTACTTGACAACTTGACAAATTTGGGATCCTTCTCTAAACCAATATTGTACTCAGCTACTTCAGCATCATCAGTTGAACCTCTAAACTTTACTGCCACATCACTCGCATCAAACAATCTTTCCAAAGGAACTAGTCCCTTCAGAATGTGGTTGCTAGGCAGCTGAACAATATGGTGATTAGCAATTTTATTTTAAAATACATCAGCATGAGGGCTACTTTCATAATCATGATCCTGATCAATATGTAATGCAAAGAACTCATCAACGGACTCAAGAAAATTTTTGATTTCATTATCATCCTCAAACACCTTCCAATGATTGATATTGTCAGGTACAAAGGGTCTATATTTCACCCCTACATCATACTTGAGTTTAGGTGGAAATGGGATCTGAAATGGCTTGTTGAAACAACCAAATAATCGGCCATGGTATTCTCCTCTCTTGGAATAAATGAAATGTTGAAAGCTAGGAAGAAACTGTCAACTAGGTCCCATACTTCATTTCTGTAAGTCTTAAGCCTAGGGTTATTGGCTTGATAAATATTTTTGATTTGACGAACAATTAGTTCTGCATCCCCAAATACTGATAGCTCTTCAATCCCCATGTCTTTTTCAGCCCTTAAACCCAAAACAAGAGCTTCATACTCTGCCACATTATTTGTAGCTTCAAATTCTAGTTTGTAGGACAAAGGTATAGTCTCTTGACAAGGTGAAAAAAAGACCACTCCAGCACCAACACCTTCCTTAGAAGAGGCTCCATCAAAAAAAATATTCCAAACAGAGGTAGTTGGAGGAGGGATTTCACAAAGAGTAATGGATTTTTTTCTGATTTCAAGAGGAGGTTCAGGAGTATTAGTGAGATGCAATAGGCTGAATCCTAAATTAGTGTCAATAGAAAAAATAGAATGGTTGGACTAGTCTGTTTCATCACTAATGATGTAGGCCAGTTGAGCTTCTCTGTAAAGTCTTCTATTCTCACCGCCAAATACAGGAATGGTGGCATATGTGAGGTCCATCTGCAAAGTTCCCCCAAGTTTTTCTATCTAAGATCTTGACAATAACATATCAAACTTGGGGGGGGACATCAACCACTAAAATGTCCATGACCACACTTTTTATGGGCAACTGAACAAGGTCATAACCAGATCTTTGATGACCCCAAGAGACTTCACTTTCCTAGAGTCAAAATAATATAAGTCATGGTAGGATTTTGTGATTTATAATCAAAGTTCATCCATGACTGCTTTGGGCATGAGATTGTGAGATGCCCCTAAGTCAATCAAACAATTATGCAGCACCTTATCATGTATGTTTGGCTATGTATAGAAGGGCAGGGATGAATCATCTCTATATTCTATCAAAGGACCTAAGATGATCGTTGGCTTTTCATCCCGAAGATTAACTGAGTCAGTGGTATTTGAGTATGATTCAGACAGCAACATTTTGGAAAGACATTTTTTAACTTCTTCAATTTTTATCAGTTCCGAAAATGGCACAGGGATTTTGATTTTTGGATCTCATTTTCATAACTGAAGGAAGGTGGAGATTTCAGGATCTCCTTGACTTCTGGGATAGGATCCTCAACCAAAAATGGGTGGCTTTGAGAAAATTTCTCTTTGTTGCCAACTGTCACAACCTTGGCAAATTTTTATGTTTTTGTGGGCTAATCAGAAGCATTAGTATTTTCCCCTTTCTTTTTAAATCTCACATCATATCTACTAGGGTTCTCTTTTACCTTCTCTCCCTTACTTAATTCATTTATTTGATTATCCATTAAGGACTTCCCATATTTAGATTGGGTTAAGTGAGGGGATGGAGAGGTGTCACCCAAGCAATGGATCTCAGGATCATCTTCCTTATCTTCTCCTTCCTCATCAACCAAAAGGTTGTGTTGTAAAGGAGTTTGGATATTTTGGTCATCCCTTTATCTGTTTCTGGGATATCTTGTAAGAGTCTGAGGAGAATTATTAGGTCTCCTTAAACCACCTCTGTTATCATCATTTTTTGTGTTTCTATAGGTCTGTTTTCCCTCAAACTTTAACTTTTCCATCTCAGCAGAAAGATATTTTACTAATTTGTTAAGTTTATCAACATGGGAGTGGACAATAGAGGAATAAAAGGTTGAGGTTTTAGTTCTACTCTTTCTCCTATCCTTATCAGATTTCCCTCTAAGTTGATCAGATGCATGTTCTATGTTAGAATCTACCTCCATGGTTGCATCTTGCATATGAGCTAAGGAGGCAGATCTCCTTTCTCTTAGTAAAAGGAAAAAATCAAGGTCAAAATCACTGGCATAGGTGATTTTGGCAAAGGTCTCTGTAGGATTTATCTCAGGAGGGATTTTATTGTACATTTTTGTGAATCTTTGAGAGAAATCAAAGACAGACTCTCCTTCTTTCCTCTTTAGGGATCCAAATTTTGTGATATAATACAAAAAGTCCTTTTTGTACCCCCACTGCCTCAAAAAATCATCATCTAAAGCCTCAATCTCGGCGATAGATCCAAGGGCCAAAGCCCTAAACCACTTTCTAGCCTCACCATCAAGGCTATGAACAAAAGTCCTCATCCATACATCTTCATTCCCAATGGTATGGTTGTATGTATAAATATAAAAGGCTTCAAGATGTTCTTTTGTAGTTTTTTCTCCCTCACCTGTGAACTTGGGAAATTGCTTAAGGTATCCATCCGTTGGCAGAGTATTTAGTGGCTGAGGCAGGACAACAGGGGCATACCTAGTGTTGTGCCTCTTCCGCCACCTTAGTGAGCAAAATAGAGGTGCTTGCAAGCTCAGTTGGGTCTGCTGAGCAGGACAGCTGCAAGGAAAAGAGTTAGGGAAAGAAAATAAAAACTACAATTAATAATTAAACTAAGAAATGCAATAAAAACTAAATTCATGAGCATAGGGACATAGAAACAAAAAGAACCATAAGACCCATGTCACCAATGTTGAGGCTGATCTATTAGTGAAACAATACACCAAGAAGAAAGAGGACTATGAGTCCCTTCTTCCTCCAAGGTAGGGCTCTTGGACCCCCACTAGCTAGCTCTTCTTACAACAAAGAAAAAATGGAAAATGATGAAAGAACTCTTTACAAATCCACTCAATGGGTGAGATGGATTGTCCAATGCAATGGTGCAAATATGCTCTTGACAAGGATGGAGTCCTCAAGAGAATAGAGGCAGCATAACATTACTTTGAATTCCTTGAAAAATGAGGTGCATCCATGCCCTTTTTATAGCATCCCTTTGAGCTATTGTTTAACTGCTTTGTAGTGTGAAAAGAGGCTAATTAGGGCATTCCTAGGTCTTTGACCAGCCATCTAGTCGAATCCAGTCCAGATTTGAGGGTCAAATCGGCTTGGGAGCTGAACCATAAGTCGGTGGGAGGCCAACCACTCTCATAAATGCGTCGTTTAATAGGTGCACGGATTTTTGCAATAACATTCGCACATCATGTGCATGTGCGCGATTTCTGCGTTCCTATTCTGCGCATGTGCTCGCGCGCCCAATGTCTACATAGCGCTCTTCAATTTTTCACTACTTTGTATAGTTTTTGACTCTTTTATGAATGCTTTGGTATTAATTCAGGTCCATGGATGACTTCATCACTGTTTGACGATGTTGAGTTCTTGTAACCATGTGCTGACGAAATTTCAGTGATAACAGATGCCCCCTGATGGATGAGCTTAGGAGCACACGTATAGCCGAAATCCATCAATGTTTCTTCTACTGAGAATGTTGTTGTAAGAGAGAGCAATAGTGGGATCGGCTAGAGCGATCCATTGGAGGGAAAAAGGAATCGGTAGGACCTGACCTTCCACGAGGTGTGTAAAATAGAAAACTGTGTACAAACGAGGTGGGCATGCCCCATGCTCGTGTCATGTAACTCCGAAAAAAGATGAGTGAAGTGTTGGTGTAGACAACTGCAGCACCCTTGGGGGCGGTGGTGATAAAGGCAGAAGACAATTCTACAGAGGAACATACTCTGAATAGTAGGCAGTGATCGCGGTAATAAGTATCACCGATTATGTGGGCATTGATAGCCCAGCCAAGTTCAGAGGTCTTCGGAAAATGAAAGAACTAACTGCAATAGTCGCAAAGTAAGACCCACCGTAACATGAGAAAGTGTTGGCATCGAATGTTATGGGGGTCAATGACAGCAGGGAGCAATGGTGTTTCATCCTGTGCCATCCGAGATCTCTCATTGAGTGGATAATGAGAATCAAGATAATGTCTCCCTTCTGGAAAACTGTGTTGATGTCAACAAAAAGGGGAACGCGACTCCCAGAAGAAAATGGCTTCGTGAAATCTACTAGGTGAGGTGAGGAAGTGGAGGAGATACATGGACAAAGTCAATATGTGGGAAGACTCAAGACTGCCCTTGGTTGGAGTATGTGTGAGATAAAAAGTGGTCGCAACCATTCAACGAGGTCGAGTGTCAGGGGGACAACAAGACCGGGGATAAGTTTTTCCAGAGGCGGGACAAGGTGAACAAATACAGAGGGCAGAGGTAAGTGGCCTGTGGGATACTCTGAAGATATGGATGATGTCGGCAAGGGTGGATGATAAGTAGTGCTCCAACCAAGGGTGACATGGGTTGTGGTTGGCCAAAAAGAGAAGTAGGTCGCCCAAAGGGGACGACAAAAAGGTAAGGTAACGACTAAAAATAAAGGCATTTGTACAATAAATAACGAATATTTGGGGGGAAGTATACAAATATAGAAACGGGTGCCCCAGTGTGATAGGGTGGGCCCGGGTAGGGCCTAATTTTCTCGGAGAACTGATGAAGGGTGGGGGCCCCAGGGGTGGGTTTCTGTATGAGGTAGGTGAAATGAAGGGAGATTTGCAGATGGGTAGATGGATTGTGGATGAAATGGAGGGTTCATGCTACTGTGGATGTGTAGCCCGACCATAGAACTGTGGCGAGATAATCTAAGAATCCGTTGGGAAAGCTAGCAAAATGAGGAGAAGGAGTATGCGATTGATTTGTGTCATGATGTAAGACTATTGGGACTCCTATCCCTAAAGGGTTTTGAAAAATAGCATGAGTGTTAGAAGTGCCAAAAGGTTCTATGAATGGGACAACTCATGTGGGTAAGAATGCTACCAGATGACAGTACCAAAGATGCAAATGGAGGTGTGGGTACTGCAGAGCCGAAAATGGGGATCCTAGAGGCAAATTTCAGAGGGTGTGACTAGAAATGTAAGTGCGATACAGAGGGAAAGCCTACATGCCAGTGCTAAGTATATACCTAAAGGGGTTGTGCCGATGTATGATGATCAAGTACCTGCACACATGAAAACTAAATACTCGACGTGAACAATATCTAAAGAGAATCGAAGATATGAGCATGTATTTGATAAGTGTGAATATACGCATGCGTACCTGATTAGGGTATGAAAAATGGCACCCTGGGGGCTCAGGATGAAAAGAGGCCCAGGGATTGTTGTGATGTAGATGAAGGGATGTTGATCCCGTGGCTGAAGACGGATCGAGAAATGGACACCGTGGGCTCCCGGAATGGTGAGTGGAATTTTGGCAAAAAGGCCTATATATAGTTGTAGGGCCCACATTGCCACCTCATTTGTACTTGCTGCTATAGTGATTAGACGAGAAGCATTCAGAGGAGATTGTGAGATTCGAGGAGGATGAGGCATCCGATTGAGGACCTACGAGCATCAGGTTAGTGGTCTGATCATCCTCCATAGAATTAGGATTTCATTTTTTGGGCAGGGGTTGTATGGAGGGTCGTACAGAGGTGTTTAGGGGGTATGGGCCCCACATGCATGGGCGATCTGGTAATAGGTGCGCACACGTGCGCGCCTGTCCACCAGATAGATGCACATGGGAGTGCGGTTAAGGTAATTAAGGGCGCGCACGATGGGCGTGCCTGTCGACTGAACAGGCGCGCACGTGTGTGAGCCTGTCGGTTGAATAGGCGCGCACATGTGCGCACCTTTAGAGTGAACAGGCACGCCTAAGAGCACACCTGTGTAGTGAACAGGTGCGCACTCATGCACGCCTGTGTAGTGAATAGGTGCGCATATGTGCATGCATGTGGGGTGTATAGGCGCGCATCTGTGCGCGCCTGTGGGTGAAAAAACCGTGCCATGGAGGCAAGGTTGACGGGTATAAAACGTGTCTTTTTGATGTTTTTGATTGTCCATGTGGCTGACTGAGGACGGTTTTGTGTTGTGTAGGTGAGTTGTGTGCACGATGTCGATTGCTTGGCGAGAGCGGGATTGGTCCCAGCTGTGAGACATCGTGGCTATTGAGGAGCCAGGCGTACGTGCGACTTTGGCAGCCTGTGGGCTATTGAAGTTCTTTGAGTGCCCCTTGATACAGGCGCAGGAGTATCTCCTACAGTTTCTTATCCGGATGTGGAGTCCAGACCAGCACTGCTTCATAGTGTGGGGAGAGTAAATTCCCTTCACTGCGGTGGAGGACATGTATTTTCTAACTGGGCTCCCGTTTTGGGGAATGCCCTTACCGGTGGAGTCGTTGCTTCCTAGGGATATACCGCTTTCGGCGGTGGGCCGAAGATATTGTTCGGGGCTGAACTATATGTCCATCTCATTGGTGAGCATCGGGGCAATGGATGCTCTAGCACATCGCTGCATAGCAGCGATGATTGTGAGAGTGTATGGTTCACTGGCGATGCAGCGGATCAGCGGTGGCCAACTAAGGGTGATGGAGAGAGTGTTGGCCAGCGAGCATTTCGCCTGGGACCTTACACTGCACTCGAGGATGGTGGGGCAGTTGGACCACTGTCGGTCCATGGATACGGGGGAGTTTGCCTTCGGGTCCATCCTAGTGGCCTAGTTTCTGGAGAGGGTGTCGATGTTGCACCCTAGGATTCTATTGGGTGCGTCGGGGGCACGAGAGTTGCAGCTGAGGCGGTGGTCGACCATGTTGCTTCACCATGGTGGTGGCAAGGGTGGCCACTTCTTCACTACAGAGGCGACACAGGTATGGCGGTAGATGTCGTAGGTGATACTACGGTACCCCTACGCCGGGGTTGACTTCCAGGATGATTTGGACATGGTGCTACCTCCAGGGGAGGTGTTTGACCATCGAGGTATGTTGATTGATGATGTTGATATGTATGTTTTTGTGTTTTTTGAGATAGCATGTCTGATGTATATGATATAGATGCTAATACTATCTTTTGTTTGTTTTCATGTGCAGATGTGGCACCTCGCGGGTGCGACGTGGAGTTGCAGAGAGTGTCGGCTCGCCAGGAGCCGGAGAGACTGTCGTGGGGAGAGAGACGGCGACGTGAGGACGTCGCGGTGCGACCTGCTAAGCTAGAGAGGGCAGCGAGGAGGCGTCGGTTTGATGACCCTGGTGTTGGGCCATCACACGCTCCTCCAGCGGCTGTCGGAGTGGACTTTGAGGACATACGCCGTCATCTGGAGGTGATGTTACAAGATGTGCCTGAGGGCATATGGTCTCGCATCC
>JASDQU010027962.1:0-15995 GCA_032191745.1 Picea mariana | reverse complement strand
AGCACCACTCACGGTGCCTCTAGAGCACCACCGCCTGCTCCTCCCTCAAGCAGTGACGGCCCACCACCTCCTGCCCCAGGAGGTGGCGGTCCCCCCCCTACCGGCCCCTCCTGCCCTGGCGGTAATCGTCTGGTCATCATCGCAGCAACCACTACTGTTCATCGTACTATGGCCCACCATGGTGGCAGCACCCCCACACACTGCTCCAGGAAAGCCTCATCCTGGATGCGAGACCATATGCCCTCAGGCACATCCTGTAACACCACCTCCAGACGATGGCGTATGTCCTCAAAATCCATTCCGACAGCCGTCGGAGGAGCGTGTGATGGCCTAGCACCAGGGTCATCAAACTGGCGCCTCCTCGCTACCCTCTCTAGCTCAGTTGGTCACACCACGACGTCCTCATGCTGACATCTCTCTCCCCGTGGCAGTCTCTCCGGCGCTCTCTACAACTCCACCTCGCACCCGCGAGGTGCCATATCTGCACATGCAAACAAACAACAGATAGTATCATCATCTCTATCATATACATATGACATGATATCTCACAAAAACACAAAAACATACATATCAACATCATCAATCACCATACCTCGATGGTCAAACACCTCCCATGGAGGTAGCACCATGTCTGAATCATACCGGAAGTCAACCCCGGCATAGGGGTACCGTAATATCACCTGTGGAATCTGCCGCCATACCTACGTCACCTCTGCAGTGAAGAAGTGGCCACCCTCGCCACCACCATGGCGAAGCAACACCGTCGACCATCGTCGCAGTCGCGGCTCTCACGCCTCAGGCGCACCCTCTCTAGAAACCTAGCCACTAGGATAGACCCGAAGGCAAACTCCCCCATATCCATGGACCAACAATGGTCTAGCTACCCTACCATCCTAGCATGCAGCGTCAGCCCCCAGGCGAAATACTCACCAGCCAGTACTCTCTCCATCATCATCAATTGGCCCCCACTAATCCGTTGGGTCGCCAGTGACCCATATACTCTCACAATCATCATTTCTATACAGTGATGCACCAGGGCATCTATAGACCCAATGCTCACAACCGTCCCATACATAAAGTTCTGACCTGAACAGTATCTCCGGCCAATGGTCGTTAGGGCTAGGTCCCTCGATAGCACCGGCTCCACCGGTAGGGGAACACCCCGAAACGGGAGCCCAGTCAAGAAGTACACGTCCTCCACCGTAGTGAAGGGGATCTTTTCTCCTCGCACAAGGAAGCAATGTAGATCCAGACTCCACATCTGGATCAAGAACTACAGGAGATACTCCTACGCCCATATCAATGGGCATTCAAAGAACTTTAGCAACCCACAGGCTACTAAAGTCACACACACACCTGGCTCCTCAATATCCATGGCGTCTCGCAGCTGGGACCAATCTCTCTCTCACCACCCCACTGGCATCATGCAAACTATTCACCTGCAGCCACAACAAAGAGTCTTATATCAGCCCACGAGACCATCAACAACATCACAAAGATCAATTTTACACCCGTCAACCTTGCCTCTAAGGTGTGGCTATTTCAACCCACAGGCGCACACACATGCGTGCATGTTCACTACACAAGAGCGCATGTATGCACACCTATTAGCTGAACAGGTGCACTCTTAGGCGCGCCTGTTACCTACACAGGCACGCACTGGTGTGTGCTTGTCCATGCCATAGCCATGTACAAATGTGTAGCTGTACAACCGATAGGAGCGCACAGAGTGTGCGCCTATTACCCCCTCACCAGCACCCCCATGTGCGTCTATCATGTGGGAAGGTGCACACATGTGCGCACCTACTTCCGGATCTCCCACGCACATGGGGTCCACATCCACAAAATCCCTCTGTATGGCCCTCCGTACAGCCCCTGCCCAAAAAATGAAATTCTATTTCTATGCAGGATGATCAGACCACTAACCTGAAGCTCGCTAATCGACAATCGGAGGCCTCGTCCTCACCGAATCTCCAAATATCCTCTGAATGCTTCTCATCCAATCACTATAGCAGCAAGTACAAATGAGGTGGCAATGTGGGCCCTACAGCTATATATAGGCCTTTTTTCCAAACTTCCACTCACCATTCCGGGAGCCCATGGTGTCCATTTCTCGATATGTCTTCAGCCACGGGATTAGCATCCCATCATTTACATCACAACAGTCCCTGGGCCTCTTTTCATCCTGAGCCACAGGGCGCCATTTTTTTTCATACCCTGATCAGGTATGCATGCACATATTCACGATTATCAAATACATGCTCATATCTTTGAATTCTCTTCAGATATTGTTCACGTCAGGTATTTGGTTTTCATGTGTGCAGGNAGGTACTTGATCATCATACATCGGCACAACCCCTTCAAGTATATACTCAGCACTGGCATGTAGTCTTTCCCGCTGTATCGCACTTACATTTCCAGTCACACCCTCTGACATTTGCCTCTAGGATCCCCATTCCTGGCTCTGTAGTACCCACACCTCCATTTGCATCTTCGGTACTGTCACCCAGTAGCATTCTTACCCACATGAGTTGTCCCATTCATAGCACCTTTTGGCACTTCTGACACTCATGCAATTTTTTTTCAAAACCCTTTAGGGATGGGAGTCCCGATAGTCTTTCATCATGTCGTGAATCACCCGCATACTCCTTCTCTTCATTTTTCTAGCTTTCCCACACGGACTACCAGATTATCTCTTCACGGTTATATTTTTTGACTGCACCTCCGCAGTACCATGAACCCTACATTTCATCCACAATCAGTTTGCCCATCTGCAAATCTACCTTCATTTCACGTACCTCATACAGAAACTCACCAATGGGGCCCCGACCCTTCATCAGTTCTCCGAGAAAATTATGCCCTACACAGGCCACCCATATCACACTAGGGCACCTGTTTCTATATTTGTACATCCCCAATTATTCATTATTTATTGTACAAATGCCTTTATTTCCAGTTGTTACATTACCTTTTTTTTGTCATCACCTTTGACGACCTGCTTCCCTCTTTTTGGCCAACCGCAACCCATGTCACCCTTGGTTGGAGCACTACTTATCATCTACCCTTGTCGGCATCGTCCATATATTCAAAGTACCCTACATGCCACTTACCTCTGCCCTCTGAATTTGTTCACCTTGTCCTGCCTCTGGCACACCTTATCCCCGATCTTTTCATCTCCCTGACACTCGACCTCGTTGAACGGTTGTGGCCACTTTGTCTCTCACACATACTCCAACCAAGGGCCATCTTGAGTCTTCCCACATATTGACTTCATCCATGTACCTCCTCCACTTCCTCACCTCACCTAGTATATTTCACGAATCCATTTTCTTCTGGGAGTCGCATTCCCCTTTTTGTCGACATCAACATAGTTTCTAGAAGGGTGACAGTATCTTGATTCTCATTATCCACTCAATGAGAGATCTCGGACGGCACAGGGTAAAACACCATTACTCCCTACTGTCATTGACCCCCATAACATTTGACGCCAACACTTTCTCATGTTACGGTGGATATTACTTTGTGACTATTGCAGTTAGTTCTTTCATTTGCCGAAGACCTCTGAACTTGGCAGGGATATCAATGCCCATATAATCGCTGCTACTTATTACCACGATCATTGCCTACTATTCAGAGTATGTTCATTTGCAGAATTGTCTTCTGCCTTTATCACAACTACCCCCGAGGGCACTGCAGTTGTCTACACCAACATTTCAGTCATCTTTTTTTAGAGTTACATGACATGAGCATAGGACATGCCCACCTTGTTTGTACATAGTTTTCTATTTTACACACCTCATGGAAGATCGGGTCCTACCGGTTCTTTTTTCCCTCCAACGGATCGCTCTGGACGATCCCACTATTTCTCTCTCTTACAACAACATTCTCATTAGAAGAAACATTAATGGATTTCGGCTATACGTATGCTCCTAACCTCATCCATCAGGGGGCATCTGTTATCATTGAAATTTCATCTGCACATGGTTACAAGAACTTAGCATTGTCAAATAGTGATGAAGTCATCCATGGACCTGAATTAATACTAAAACATTTAAAAAAAGGTCAAAAACTATACAAAGTAGTGAAAAATTGAAGAGCTCTATGCAGACATTGGGTGCGCGTGCACATGCACGAAACAGGAACGCAAAAATCGCACACATGCGCATGATGCTCGACTGTTATCGCAAAAAGTTGCACACCTGCTAAATGGTGCATTTATGAGAGTGTTCAGCCTCCCACCCACTTATGGTTCATCTCCCAAGCCGATTTGACCCTCAAATCTGGACTGGATCCGACTGGTGGGTTGGTTAAAGACCTAGGAATGCCCTAATTGGCCTCTTTTCACACTACAAAGAAGTTAAACAATAACCCAAAGGAATGCTATAAAAAGGCCATGGATGCACCTCAGTTTTCAAGGAATTCAAAGTAATGTTATGCTGCCTCTATTCTCTTGAGGACTCCATCGTTGTCAAGAGAATATTGCCACCATTGCATTGGACAATCCATCTCACCCATTGAGTGGATTTGTAAAGAGTTCTTTCATCATTTTCCATTTTTTCTTTGTTGTAAGAAGAACTAGCTAGTGGGGGTCCAAGAGCCCTCCCTTGGAGGAGGAAGGGACTCATAGTCCCCTTTCTTCTTGGTGTATTGTTTCACTAATAGATCAGCCTCAACATTGGTGACATGGGTCTTATGGTCATTTTTGTTTCTATGCCCCTATGCTCATGAATTTAGTTGTTATTGCATTTCTTAGTTTAATTCTTAATTGTAGTCTTTTATTTGTTTCCCTAACTCTTTTCCTTGCAGCTGTCCTACTTAGCAGACCCAACTGAGCTTGCAAAACACCTCTATTTTTCTCACTAAGGTGGTGGAAGAGGCGCAACACTGACATGGCAAGTTTTGATTTAACAGATGTGAATGAATCAATTTTGTACATGTGGCATGTTGATGGCAAATCAGGAGGTGCCACGTGGCCCAGACATGGGCTTCCATGTGGCAACCTGTTGTGGTATGTTCAAATTTCATTATGAATTCCATGGGGTTAGAAACTCGAACCTCCAACATAGTCCAAATTCTTGGCAAGGGTCAATCAACTGGCGCGCTACACATTATTACTTGTTATATAATTTTGTTGGCTTATATTTAAATTCGAACATATGAAGAGTTGGGGCACGTCCGGGCTGGGGCTTAGCCCCAGCCCCTAGTCACATAAGCCCTACCATGTGACCCTTCTCCACACAGAGTTTGCTCGTGGGAATTTTTCAAATGGTTAAACCACGTTCCCCGCCACATGTCACGACCACGTTCAACATGAAAACGGTGTCTATCTTTGTGCTAGGACGTGGCCACATGGCCCCCATGTGCCCAACACCTCTGTGATTCGGGGGCCTAGTTCCCTAACTATTCTACAATTTGGTGCATTTTTCATGCATGCATGCGTGTGATAGGTTTAGGAATGGGAAACGCCTAGAAGCCAAGTTACTCACACACAGGTGCAAATTGGCGAACTAGAGACAACAAGCTTGAAGGAGGAAAATGACAGGAGGCCTAACTTCTTCATCTTTTGGCCAAATGAGGTGCCGAAAAAGCGCATCTAGGGGTTTTTGGATGTTCTAAATCCGTTTTCACTATTTTCAAAGGAATTTGGAGACTTCTATTGTAGGTTTTACACCATTGAAGTTTCATGGATCTTAGGGCCACCATTGAAGGAGGCCATGCTCAGATGAGCCCAAGTCTGTTTTTTGTGACTGAATAGTCATTTTTGACTAATTGTTATGATATGAACACATTGGGATAGGTTTCATAGGATTTTGAGGACTTTACAGGTGTTTTTTCCACAAGGAATCTCAGGGAAGCTCAAGGCCACATGTAGAAGAGGTCACGCCCGAATGAGCCATGGTCCGTTTTCAAAGTTCTATTAGTCATTTTGGGGTGTTTTATGTATTATGAACCCAATGGTATAGTCAGTAAATCCATTGGAGTTGAGAAGCATATTTTAAAAGGATATTTGACAAACTAATCCCAGAGAGCCTAGTCCATTGATGGAGGCTCAAGGAGACGTAGCCCAGTTGGGGGTGAACTCCTTTATCATCTTGTTATTGTTGTGAGTTTGTTGGTTTATTTGCTGCAAGTTATGTTTTTTGTGTATTTATTTAAACCACATATTTAAAATTTCAAAGACCTCACACATAAACACCTAAAAGATGCATAAACTTGACACATAAATCCTCTTGCACAACTAAGACATTGAGCAAGGTCCCGAAGTTTATTTTAATGGAGTAGAGGGTGCTTGCATAGCATAACAAGTCAACCCCCTATTTTCAGATCAGGTGGTATTAGAGCATAGTTTTTCTCATGTGATTGCCATTGATAGCTAGAGATTTAGCTGTTGGTATTTGTGCAAGTTTTGTGTTGAAGTTTGATATCTTGCAAAGATGGAGGAAGATTTAAACATTGATAGTTCTCATACATCTTCATTAACCAAGTTATTTGACAAAGATATGTTGAATGCATTTGTAACCATGAGAAATATGGTGCAAGAGATGTGGGAAGATAGAAAGGAGAGAATTTTCCTTCAAGAGAAGTTGATGACCATGAAGGAGGAGAAGCACCAGCTTCTTGAAAAGTTGCATGAGATGGAGACTCAACTCCATGAGGCAAAGGAAACCCTTACCAAGTACATGCATGAACATGATGTATGTAATGTTGGTTTTTCTTGAAATTCCTCTCAAGATGAATGCTTTGGTGTTTTTGAAAATCACACTAGAGGAATAGGGTCCAAGTTATTGTTAAAAATGGGCTATGAAGGTAGAGGGTTAGGAAAGCATGCACAAGGAATTGTTGAGCCTATTTTTGTTGAGGAGAGACCCAAGTATTGTGGTCTTGGATACGAACAGAAAGATGGAACATATTCCAAAGTTGAGGAGACAAGGGAAAAAGTTCCAAGAACAAATTTTGTTGCAAGTTGAATCCCTCAAGAATGCAAAGTTTGTATTCAATATGAGTGCACATGTGTGAAACAAGAGAGTTGTATCAGCCATGAGGAAAAGAACATTTGTGTTGGTCTTCAAAGGAGAGCTGGTAACTCTTCAAATTCACCTCCTCACAAAGGCGATAAAGGTGAATGTTCAAGAACTTTTGTTGCAAGTTCAATCCCTCAAGCATGCAAAGTATGTGTTCAAAATGAATGCAAATGTGTGAAACAAAAGAGTTGTGACAACCATGAGGACAAGAACAGATTTGTTGGTATTCAAAAGAGAGCTAGTAACTTTTCAAATTCACCTCCTCAAGAAGGCAATAAAGGTGAATGTTCAAGGTATATTTCTACCTATAATTCAATTGCTTTTGATTATGTTAAGCATGGTAAATTTGCATGTAAAAATGGAAGAAAAAGTCCATGTACATATTGTGGTTTAGATAACCATCATGTTTCAAGATGTTGGAAAAGATTGACCACATTTAGGAAACTTTACAAGCAAAGGCAACTTGAAAAGAGAATGCAAAAGATTTTCACTCACTGCCAGAACAGGGGTCATCTTATTGACAAATGTTGGACATTGCATCCAACCACTCATCCACAACACGAGAAGAAGATGGATAAAGAGACTGGCAAGAATGGAAGAGGAGATTCCATCATTGATGTGAGTCAAGATGATTCACAAGAAGATGGTTTTCAGCAGAAAAAGTCACCATTGAATTGGCTTGGTAAGAAATGGTTATATTTCTTGAGCAAGTAAGGCTTGCATTTATTTGTTTGTATATGCACTTTTCAGCCTTATATATACATTTATGTTGAAAGTATGCCAAGTTGTAGTGATTTATCACAACTTGTATGATGAAAGTTTGCATGTGAATGCAATTCATTTGAAGGCATTCTTTTTGTTGCACAACTTTGCTAGGAGGATGTAAAAGATGGGTATGATGCTCACTTGTTGCAGCCATTTATAGCTTTTCATTTCAGTTCTTATGTACCCACATGTTTTTGGGTTTATGTACTTGTGTTTGTACTTGAAGGAGAGTTGAAGAGCTATGCACATGCATGTGTTTTTGTGTGTGTGTAAACAGTGAACTTGGTGATAGTTCATTATGAATGAGTCATGATTGTAACATGATTGTGTATGATGAATGTCGACAATTTCGAATGTCGATATGTTTCAAATGATTCTCGACTTGTGTCGATGTTTTCTTGACGACTATGTTGTGTCAATCATGTTTTTCGACTTATGTTTAGTCGATGGTGTTTGTTGGCTTGTAAGTCAATTTCGAGTAAACAAAGATGAAGGAAAACTCCATGTTCTTTGATGAAGTACAAGATGTGACCGTTTTATTGAAGAGCAAAAAACAAACTTTGTTGGCATCATTTTCAGTCTTGTATAAAATTTGTTTTCAAGATTGATGGTTTTCTTGGTTTGTGACAAGATGTCGCAGGAAATTTTTTGCATCCATTGTAGAGAGAATTGTGTTGACGCTAAAGACTTCACAAGAGGGACTTGATTCTCAGTGGGAAGGTTGTCAGTCTTCCAAGCACAAAGAGAAAAGTGGGTCAGAAGCAGTCAAAGAACAGTGGTTGAGGGACATAGCCAATTGCAATGCAAG
Source organism: Picea mariana (assembly GCA_032191745.1). Classification (NCBI taxonomy): domain Eukaryota; kingdom Viridiplantae; phylum Streptophyta; class Pinopsida; order Pinales; family Pinaceae; genus Picea; species Picea mariana. The sequence goes on along the minus strand of JASDQU010027962.1, from coordinate 7,400 downwards.
GCATGTCAAGGTACTCAGGTGATTTCCAAAAAGACTTTTCAAGTAGAATCAGTTGATAGAACTTGGAAGAAGAAGAGTATTGAAGCTCAGGAAGATAATCATCAGCTTTTGTGGGTCCAAAATCCTTTCAGTGGGAAGGCATGATCAAAATCTGGACCAGGGGTCAAAATTTAGCCCAAAACTGAAATTGTTCGGAATCACCTTAAAACAAACAGGTGTGTGGCCCTCGTCGTCATGAACCCAACGCACTTTGAGCGGGGTCAAACAGACATCAGATGAGTGAGATATTGCGTTCTATTCGATTTGCCAAACATGAAAAAAACAACATTTACTGTACAGTCTGTACAACCTACGTATCATGACCGTACATGCTGACGTGGTAAGTGTTGATTGGGAAAAGATGACATGGCAATTTTTGATTTGACAGATGTGAATGAATCAGTTTTGGACACGTGACATGTTGATGGAAAATTAGGAGGTGCCATGTGACCCAGGCATGGGCTGCCACGTGGCACCCTATTGTGGTATGTTAAAATTTTATTGTGGAGTCTGTGGGGTTCGAACCTCGGACCTCCAACATAGTCCAAATTCTTGGCAAGGTTCAATCAACCGACATGCCACACATTATTGCTTGTTATATAATTGTGTTGGCTTATATTTAAATTCAAACATATGAAGAGTTGGGGTACGTCTGGGCTGGGGCTTAGCCCCAGCCCCCGGTCACATAACCTCTACCATTTGACCCTTCTCCACACAAAGTTTTCACGTGGGAATTTTTCAAACAGTTAAACCACGCACACTGCCACATGTCACGAACACGTTCAACATGAAAACGATGCCTATCTTTGTGCTAGGACATGGCCACATGGCCCCCATGCGCTCAACACCTCCGTGATTCGGGGGCTTAGTTCCCTAATTTTTCTACAATTTGGCACATTTTGTGGTCATGCACGCATGTCCTAGGTTTAGGCATGGAAAACACCCAGAAGCCAGGTTACTCACACATAGGTGCGAATTGGCGAACCAGAGACAACAAGCTTGAAGGAGGAAAATGGTAGGAGGCCTAACTTCTTCATCTCTTGGCCAACTGAGGTGCCAAAAAAGCCTATCTAGGGGTTTTTGGATGTTTTGAATCCATTGGAACTATTTTCAAAGGTATTTGGAGACTTCTATTGCAGGTTTTACACCATTGAAGTTTCATGGAGCTCTAGGGAGCTTAGGGCCACCATTGAAGGAGGCCATGCTTAGATGAGCCCAAGTCTATTTTCTGTGACTGAATATTCATTTTTGACTAATTGTTATGCTCTGAACACATTGGGATAGGTTTGAGAGTCTTTTGAGGACTTTCACATGTGTTTTTTCTACAAGGAAGCTCAGGGAAGCTCAAGGCCACATGTAGAAGAGGTCATGCCCGGATGAGCCATGGTTCGTTTTCAGAGTTCTATTAGTTATTTTTGGGGATTTTATGCATTCTGAACCTAATGGTACATTAATTAAATCCATTGGAGTTGAGCAGTAGCTTGTAAAATAATATTTGACAAACTAATCCCAGAGAGCCTAGTCCATTGATGGAGGCTCAAGGAGATGTAGCCCAGTTGGGGGTGAACTCCTTTATCATCTTGTTATTGTTGTTAGTTTGTTGGTTTATTTGCTGCAAGTTATGTTTGTTGTGTATTTATTTAAACCACATATTTAATCTTTCAAAGACCTCACACATAAACACCTAAAAGATGCATAAACTTGACACATAAATCCTCTTGCACAACTAAGACATTGAGCAAGGTCCCGAAGTTTATTTTAATGGAGTAGAGGGTGCTTGAATAGCTTAAAAAGTCAGCCCCCTATTTTTAGATCAAGAAAAGAACCCTATATTTGAAGAAAGAGAACAGAGGCATAATTCCAGGAGTGATGGTCACAAGGGGAGTATGTTCAATGTATTTTCAGCATTACATCACATTGATATCCCTTTCTCAAAAGGGGAGAGATTATTCAGTGGAAAAAAGACAGGGGGAGCAGCTCCAAGAGGAGAATGGCCCTTTTCCATTGATGTAAAAGGGGGAGAGATAATCACATTGATGTGATTGATGGCTATTGATGGGGACAGATTGATGTGGAGAGATAGTCACATTGACTATTGATGTAGAGCATGCCTTATCTACATGTTGACATCAATAATTGGTAATTGGTGTTGACATCAATGCCAAAGGGGGGTATTGTTGGATCATGTTGTCATTGATGCCAATGGTTTGATTATTTGGGAGATTGTTGGATCATGTGTCATTGATGAAAATGGTTTGATTGATGTCAATTAATTGATTGATTTATGATTGATGAACAATGTATATGCATAGTCCTTAATGAGAATGATATATGTCAAAGTGGAAACCAATTGATAAATATGGATCATTGATATGATTGTTATCACTGAAATTTCTTCCGCAAATGGTTACAGGAATCCAACATCTTCAAACAACTATGAGTCCACCCATGGACCAAAATTACCAAAAAATCATTTCCATAAGGTCCAAAACTATACAACCAGTTATAAAATCAAGATGCGCTATGACTACACAGGGCACGCGTGCACATGTGCCATCCAGAAATGCAGGAAAAGCACACATGCGCACGATGCATGATTGTAGATGCTAAAAGCTGCACACACTTGATAACGACGCATTTATGAGGTTGGTCAACCTCCCACCCACTTCTGGTTCAGCTTCCAAGTCGATTTGACATCCAAATATCGGTTGGATCTAGCTGGGTGGCTGGTCAAAGACCTAAAGGTTCCCTAAATAGCCCCTTTTCACACTAAAAGCTGGTTGCACAATACCTCAAAGTGATGGTACAAAACAAGAACATGGGTGCTATACTTTTTCAAGGAATTCATTTGCAAGGTTATGTTGCTACTGTTCTCTTAGGGAATCCTCTTTTATCATCAATAGAATACTAGCACCATTCCATTTGGGCAATCCACATCACCTTTTGAGTGGGTTAGCTTGGGATTCTTTCACCATTTCTTTCAAGTTTCAAAGTTGTAAGAAGAGCTCAATTGTGGGGGTTCAAGAGCCCTCCCTTGGAGGAAGAAGGGACCCAAAGTCCTCTTTTTTCTCGGTGTTTTCTTTTCACTAATACAATCCTTTCCATTAGTGACATGAATCTTGTTTATTTCTTATTCTTATGTCCTTATGCTCAATAGTTTAGTTGTTCTTTCCTTTCCTAGTTTAATTTTTAGATTAGTCTTTTATGATTATTTTTCTAACCCTTTCCTTCACTGTTGTCTTGCTTAGCTAACCCAAGTAAGCTTGTAAGCACCTCTATTTTTCTCAGTCAGGTGAAAAAAAAGGCACAACAATGATGCATAGATGAAGATGGATCAATGAGTTGTCATTGATACATGATGATGCATAGTTTGTTTGATGAAAATATGACTCATTATTGTCTTATCATGATTCATAAGGTGAACAAATGGATGAACTCCAAAGTGGTCCCCTTATGGTGAAAGCCCTCACAGGAAGATGCTTTGCGGATTGAGTTATCCTAGTAGAATGGTTGAAGGACCCATGCTTGTATTTTAAATAATTAGATGAAGATCAATGAAGGTGTTGGTGAAACTATCCTAGATGGATAGTGTTTGTCATGTCATTTCCGGTGGTATGTGGAATGTCACATAACTCCTCACGGTTTGAGAGTTATGGCTTTACAAAGTTGGAGGACCCCCATATGTTGGCTTGAATCCCACAAGGTCAAATAAGTCAAAGTGACCTAAAAGAAGAAATCATTATTTAAATGATAAAGTAAAAGTGACAAAGTCAAGGTGGATTATTTAAATAATAAAGAGAAGTGAGAAAATCAAGAAGGAATATTTAAATGCTAAAATATTGGAGAAATTTCTATTTATGGAAAGTGGTTAACCCTAAAATAAGGAAAATAGGTTAAGTAACCTAGAAATGGGTTAGGTGACCTAGAGGATGAAAGTATAAATAAGATAACTATAGTCTCTTTTAGATCATCCTTTTTGTGGATCAATGGAGAGCTTCTTGTGAATATCTCTTGGAGTATTGATGGAGAGCTTCTTGTGAGAGAATATTATTGGTGTGGATCTCTTGAGCATGATTGAAGATCTATTCTGAGGAAGAGAGCGAGAGGAGGATCTCATGGACACATCAATTTTTTGGCAATGTCGAAGATCTTGACGGAAAAAATCTTAGAGTTTTAGAAACCCTAGTTTATGAGGTATACGCGGGCTATCTGTGTATAAGGTGCGTATACATTGAAGGTATACGTGGGTTGACTGTGTACATGTAGTGTATAGTGGATAAAATCATGGATATTTGTGTTTGAGATGGTGCTAAGCACTTGGATGATGAGACAGGTTCCAGATCTGCATTCTATGGCCTCAGATCTATCACTGAGACATTGGTATGGTTACTTTATTTTCTTGATGGATACTATTGCTTGATGTGTTTTGAATGCTTAGGAATTCTTGCTATGGATTCTATGATGTGGTTCAATTTGGTTGATTTGATTGATGGAGTGAGCAGTACTCTTTGGATTTAGTGGTGACATGATTGCTATGGTATACTAGTTGTTTCTACATGATTGAGATACCATTCATATTGATTTGTTGTGGAGCATGAGCAAGCTATTGGAGAGATTGGATGTGTTGGTTGATGGTCAGATTTAACAGTTAGAGACAGAAGAGAATGATATATTGATTGCAGATGATCTGAGTTTATCTTGAAGGATAAACCCTAACTGCTCAGAAGGTATCTGGAGACTGTTGTATAAACTAGCCACATTCATACATGGGCTATAGTGATCCAGGGCGTGTGCACACGCTCACTGAACTACTGACAGGTCGCGTACCTGTTGACATATTGATATATGTTGAGGATTGTTTCCTCATCTCAGTTGGTGTTGAGGGTGTAAGCTGAGTCTTGCATTATAGAGTTGGTGCTCTTGTAGAGTTGTAGTCTATTCACTTGTTGCTGATAAACCCCTAGATTGTTGTCCATAATAAAAAGAAAAATTGTACATACATCTTGTGATCTTTGTGTTTCTTGTGGTGATGGCTTATTGATGATATGTGTTTTTGATATATGTTGTTGATATATGTTCACATCTAATTGGTTATAAATGACATCAATGGGTAATGAATACATGTTGAATGTTAACTAAGGAGTTTTTGTAAAGAGGGAAGCTTTTGGGAAAAAGTGCCCCACACTCATTTGTTGGACACACCTACCACACTTAGAGGGGGGGGTGAATGAGTGTGGGGATATTTTTTCCAAAACTTCCCTCTTGCACAAAAACTCCTTAGTTAACATTCAACATTTTCTCATTACTCATTGTTGTCTTTTATAATAAAAAAGATGTGAATACATATCAGCAACATATATCAGCAACATATCATCAACAAATCATCTCCACAAGGAACACAAAGAACACAATATGTACGTACAATTTTTCTTTTTATTATGGACTTCAATCTAGAGGTTTTTCAGCAACAATTGAATAGAGTACAACTCTACAAGAGCATCAGATATACATGCAAGACTCAGCTTACATTCTTATCACCAACTAAGAAGACACAACAATCCTCAACAGATATCAATCTGTCAACATAAACAAGTGCATCAACCATGCACCAACCTGTGCCAAACAACCTGTAATCAACTTGTACCATAAACAAGTGCATCCAACCATGTACAATGTATNTCAACATCATCAACTATACAACTCATGTATGTGCCAACTCATCAACTGCTTGTCTCAACCATGACTAGTTTTGGATTAGTCAACAACCCCAACTTGAAATAATCATAACTTTGTACCTGTAATGAATAAAGCTCTAAAACTAACATACATTGTTCTTCAATGTGTTTTATGAAATTCCTCCAGGTGCAACTACTTGGAATCTCTCAGAAAAGGCATTATAGCAAAAATGGCATACCTTGTTGAATTCTGGCTTATTCTAGAGAGTGACCTTGTAGAGCGTGGCCTGCACACAATATTCATTGAATTGATATAAAAATGTTACACAACATACTAAATCCTATACCCTAACCAACACATTTTTTCTCCTTGAATTTGGATCTGTTATCAAGAAGTTATGACGTTTTTACCCGAAACACATATTTTTGACTAGTTTCAGGACTAGCCACAAACCCTATTTTCCACAGAGTGTAACTCCAAAAATACAATGACCCACAATATGGATTTTTTACCACGGATACTTGGATATTTTTTCTCAATATCATAGAAATTTCACTATCTGAATCATTATATTAAAAAAGTTATAACGAAAATGGTGAGATGACCTGCAAATAACATACCTTAGAAAGCACCATCAAAAGAATTTATCCTTCCTTGCATTTCAGCCTTCTTTTCTTCACATGACTTATGAAATTAGGCTAATATATCCTTGGTTACCTCATTCACCTATACATATTCAATATGCTCAAGTGTTCCACACCAAAAATTCTCAAGAAGCTCTCACAAGAAGCTCTCCATCAATACTCCAAAAGATGTTCTCACAAGAAGCTCTCCATTGATCCACAAAAAGAATGATCTACAAGAGACCATTGCTATCTTATTTATACTTTCATCCTCTAGGTCACTTAACCTATTTTTAGGTCACTTAACCCATTTCTAGGTCACTTAACCTATTTTCCTTATTTTAGGGTTAACCACTTTCCATAAATATAAATTTCTCCAATATTTTATCATTTAAATATTCCTTCTTGATTTTCTCATCTTACTTTATCATTTCTCGATTTTTTTTTCTTGTCTTTATTATTTAAATAATCAACCTTGACTTTGTCACCTTACTTTATTATTTAAATAATGATTTCTTCTTTTAGGTCACTTAACCCATTTCTTTGACCTTGGGGGCTTCAAGCTTTCGTGTGGGGGTCCTTCATATTCGTAAGGCCATAACTCTCAAACCATGAGGAGTTATGTGACATTCCACATACCACCGAAACTGGCATGACAAGCACTATTCATCTAGGATAGTTTCACCAACAATTTCCTTGATCTTCATCTCATTATTCCACATACAAGCATGGGTCCTCCAACCATTCTTCTAGGATAACTCAATCCATAAAGCATCTTCCCGTGAGGGATTTCACCATAAGGGGACACTTTGGATTTCATCCATTTGTGCACCTTATCAATCATGATAATAAAATAATGAGAGAAAGGTTCCCCCAACCATTCTTCTAGGATAACTCAATCCGCAAAGCGTCTTCCCATGAGGGCTTTCACCATAAGGGGACCACTTTGGAGTTAATCCATTTGTGCACCTTATGAATCATGATAAGACAATAATGAGTCATCTATACATTTTTCCAACAATGCATCATATACCAATGAAACCACAATGATCCATCTTCATC
>JASDQU010027960.1:0-12186 GCA_032191745.1 Picea mariana | reverse complement strand
GCTAGCTTAGATACAAATCTTTCAACTAGTTTGTCACCATGTCTGTAGACTTAGCATTTGCAGAGCCTATGATTCCATATATATGAGGCTTGAGATTTTGTCTAAGGTCATAGTTTGAGCATAGTACGTCAGGATGAATTTCATAAAGCATCCCAGATTGAGCATATATGAGGTCCAATTGTTGGGCTTTGAAAATGGCTTATCCCTCAGATGTTACTCTAGATGTAGAGACATCCTTCAAAATAAAAGGAAATCATGACTTAAGGAACCATTCCAATAGAAAATATGGAGCAATGTATGCTTTGATCAACCTCTTTCGTCTATGCCACCCTTGGATATGGTCTGAGATATGTGTGGATTTATCTTGGTGGAAGCGCGAGAAAAGTTCTATGACGACATCGTAATGAACCGACAACTAGAAGTGGTTGATAAATATCGATACCATCTGATTAAAGGACCCATACGTTCACCGTGGTAGCTCAATGTACCATTTTGTGGCTACCCCCATGAGGGTGCATTGAAATATCCTCAAATGAATATAATCATCATTCAGGGAGTTTGGTGAGCACCATAGATGAAAATTAGTGACATGATCACCTGGATCCTCACCTGTCTTTCCTTTGAATTTTGGAATGTTCAAAGGAAGATTGGTGGGGATGGGGGGCCATGACAGATCATGATGCACTAGGTCATTCATTGATTTTGACAAATCTGGCATATTAAGCATGGCCAGAAAACGGAGTCGGGGTTGCGACATCTAAGCCCACTTTCCTAGGAGAGATTAGGGCTGAGGGATTGCAGATCATCCATGGTTCTGGTATATACCATGGACCTATTTGGTAGGATCATATAATCCTCCAAACCGAATCATGAAAGGTTGTATGGGCACCATACCGGTGGAAGAGACATGATGAGGGTTATATACATTGCCCCCCAATGAAAGGGACTCCATGCTGGGGGTTTCCCATACTGTGAAATTAAATCCCTCGAGATGGAAGACCAAAGGAAAAAGGGGGATTCTCCATAATAAATGTATTCATCAGAATCGTCCTAGAGGAAGTGGGGATGAAGGACAAAATATATGTAGTGAACTATCTTCTCAGTTGATAAATCAATCTTGGAGCATTGAAAATAGGATTAGTCTAGGAGGAAAAATGAGTCTAACCTCCAACTAGAGGATTCTCTTGGGGAATATGACCTCCACCAAATGAGAAAGGAGAAAAAGGAGGCGTCATGCCCCTATACCCAAAACTAGGATTCATATTAGTTGTTGAAACGAAGGATGAGAGTTGCACCATCATTTTGGGCCAAAGATATTGTTTGAGATTCGTGACTCGGTATACCAAAAAGAGATCTGAAAGCATTCATTCATGTGGATCGAGTAGAACTCACGGCTTGGTTAGCACTAGAGGCAGCGACCTCCAACACCCACACAATTGAATATGAAGGAGTCGAAGGGATCCCCTTAATCACAGAAGAGAAGGGAGTCGAAGAACTCCTTGAGATGTTTGGGTCTCAATCAGTACTCATAACTAGATGATCATGAGTTTCGGAGGTGGAGATATATGTACCACATTTATTAATTCTACGCCTTTTAGAAGGAAGCTTAGGTAAAGGATCAAGATGTAGTGGTAACTTAAAAAAAACATTCTACTGACGAGGAGGTTTGTCTCGCTCCACGATGACTCAAGACTCGAGATATAAAACAAAATCATAGGGCCAACTAATAATCAGGGAGAACAACAAATAAAGGAAAAAGGCCAATGCACACAAAAAGGATATAGTGGCTAAAAAGGAGCCTCCCTCACTAGAGTAGGTATGTCTCTCCCAAGAGGGACCTAAGACTCCCTTCAAAATAATGGAGGCATCAGAGTTAGTTATAAGGGCCCTTGTGGGATTAACATCACAGTCGGTCAGATTCCCTCAGAGATGTAATCCTCCATAAAGATTGTGTGTTGTTCAACCCTTATATGACTCAGGGTACTTGCAGAATAACCCCTGCAAGTAACCTATGTTGCTACCTATGTCAAGCAACTAGAGTCACCGCAATATAACTAATGCGCATAAATGCAATCTCTACAATTTCAATGAAATGAAATCTCTCCACATGTGTCAAAATTAATTCAATGTAATCAAATGTATAATTTCCATAATGTAAATAAGGAGATATTTTATTTTTTATTTTTGATATAAATAAAAGAAAGTGCAAGGACTGAATAACAACTTCATTGTCAGACCTTACTGCAAGCAAAAGAGACGAACCAAGAAAGACACGAAGAAGAAAACAATCAGACCAATGTTGAAGGACAACCAATAAAAAATAATATAATAAATAAATCCACTAAAAAATTCAACAATAAAAAGCCTTCTTATCACTCTGTAAGAACTTAACAGTCAGAACAGGGACCCAAGAAGACTCAACAACCAAAAAAACGCACCCAGCAAATACCAAACTCATCCAACAAGACTAAAGAGATTATGTATGCGAATTTTTGAACACAAATCGTGTATATACGCTCCCTAAAGGAAGATAGCTCACGTATATACATGTCTGTCAAGGGAAAAAACATGTATACCCATTAAAACACTGTTAGGGAAAGGGTTAAGCCAAGAAATTCGATGCAAGGTAAAAAACACTCTGTCAAGCAATAGGTGACAATGAAACTCGAGCTAACAGAGAGAAAATCAAGGAGAAAAACACTCCATATGCCCAAAAAGGATATCACTCCCTAGTATGGTCGTCAATTCTATTACGAGGAAAATCTCTCTATGGGTAGGGATACACCACAACAGATAGAATGACATGCAGAAATCAACTCTAATCCAAAGTATGCTAGATAAAAGAAATGTTAAGAAGACAAGGCTAAGAACCTACCTCGTTTGGATGTTTGAAGAAGACCATCGTTGAGCACATGACCCAAAGCTTTATACCTACAACTTGTCCTCAACAACCAAGATATGCAAGCATATGGTGATAATATATAATGTTAGCATATATATTAACATAATCCATTAACATACATGATAAAAAAGACCATGGAATAATAATTCAAATATTTGCAAGATATCAATTAGACGAGAAAATAGTATTTCTATTAAAATAATTGACATAAGTATATAGGTGACAAACTTCTGTAACAACACATATTGGAACCAAGAAACCAAGTCCATCCAGTTGGGCCTCCACCACTTCAATCATCCACCAAAGGCAATCTCATATATAGGAGTCAATGAGGTTCTCTATCAAAAAGAAGGAAAAGCTTGGAGGCTGAACAAGGAGTTCAGACTTTCAAGGACAAAGGGATGCAGACTCAGTGGGACGTGAAATTTCTCCAGAGTGTATTTTCTCTCAATGTTGAATTGTTGAATCTCTCAAGGCTTGGATATGGCTCAATTTATAGTTTTCAAATGGAAATGAAGGGTCGAGTCAGAGTCTTTCTAGTATATGGAAGGTCAAGGATCATGGATCTCATGGCATGGAAACTCGACATAATTTTTAAATTTGAGCACCAAACCCGATGTATGCGGGATGTAGTGGGGAAACCTATGTATACACTTGTTGTATAACTCATAGGGCTTGTATATGTGTAAAAATATGTTTTCTTGGATTTGAAAATAACAAAAAGGAACTTCAAATCTACAGAGGAAAAATGAAAGACCATCTAAACAAGTTGCATGGAGTGAAACAAAATTTAACAATTCAGTTCAAAAGAAACCAACAAGGAATCAATCTACTTAAAATCAATGGTTTGATCAACAAACTTTATCATATAGAAAGTTGTTTTTTAATTGGAAACCAAGTGTTAAAGGATAAGTTCTTTTTTAATGACAGTACCTACGTATATTATTAGGATAAGTTATAAGTTTTTTTAATTACATAAGTTATTATAATTTAAGATTCCCATAACTTTTTATCATCTTTTTAATGAAAAGTTGCAATTACATAAAAGTATATTTAGCAAAACGTTGATTGCATTTAATAAATTAAATATGAGAAATTTGTAGGTGTTTTCACCACGTATGGCATTCCAATTCCAATAAGTTCAGATTGTGGGAGTTGTTGTTTCTATTAACCTGTGAAATATTCCATCTATGGGCGAGGGAGTGGCTGCCTCTTCCGCCACACACTGCCTCTTCCGCCACACACTTTGTTTCCTCCAACATAACTAAATATTCCTTTTCTTGGGAATTTTTTTTCTTGAGCACTATGTGTTTGGAAAGTGCACTCAGACCCCTCATAATCGAAGAGAATATTTTCATAGTTAACATTTGGGTTGCGGTCTAAAATACTTATCTAGGAGACCCACTACTTGACATGATTCGATGAGTAGAGATCATGTTTCTTCCAAGATCTATTTATTAGGCTTGCATCTCCTTTTATTTTCCTCCCCCCTTGATTTTTTTTAGTCTTTAATGGGTTAGTTTTGATACCCATGTTCCTGGATGATGAGGACGGTTTCTCTTTGTTGTGTCCTTTGTGTTTCCCTTTGATTAATTCTCGTTGTAGTTTGTGTAATTTTCCAACCTACATATTGTTAATCTCCTACTCACCATGAATTACAATGAGAGCTTTGATATCCACCTCCATATCTATAGGTCCATACTTTGGGTAGCTTCTGCCCACTTAGATTCCTCCTGTGATCCTTGGACCTTCATTGTCCTCTAGGTATTGCATATTAATCTCTTGCTCTATTTCCAGATAGATTATGTTACTCTATTTTGTTTGTCATCATTTTTGTAACTCTTCTTGTTCCATTTTCTCTCCTTTGTATGTCTTTGTTTTATTATCCTTCTTTGTTGCTTGTTTCTCCTCTTCTTTATTATCTACTTTGTTATCTTCTATTGTTAGTGATTGGAAACTATTTGAGTCATTCTTGGAGGCATTCCCCATTGGTTTAATTCCTTTACAACCTGCCTTCCTTTTGTTGGGAATATTCACAAAACCATCCGTGTTCGCCTCCTCCTTACCATTATTTGTTTTTGATGCTACATTCTATGGGATATCTCTGAACAAGTCCATGATCATGGCATTCCCTACATATGAATGGGATATGTTCATAGCCTATGGTATGGATCCATTCTATGTTCTATTAGGAGATGGATATTGATTCTGAGAAAGCTCTTGCCTCATTTATGTACACTCAAGTCCTTGCATAGGACGTGTATCTTGTTTTCTTGGTGATCTCTGAGATTTTAACAAAAGACCCAAGAGTATTTCCACTTCCAAGGTTTCCATATTCCATAACTCTTGAGGTAAGGAGTATAATCTAATCCACATTGAGGCTACTACGTAGTCCTCTTTCTCTGGTGAGAATCATTCTATACAATATCTAATATGAAGTCCAACTAAGTTGAATAAGTAAAGCCCCTCATCAAATATTTTATCTTTATCTTTAGTAAATGAAAATATTGTTGTAAAAATCCTTTGGATCCCACTTTAAAATCCATTTTTCGTTTGACTATCCATCTCAATTTTACCCATACCACTTTATCTGAGGGCCAAATTCCCATGAATTTGTCAATCATAGTGCGGTCCTTCATGTACTATATGTAGTCCCCAATCTGTGGGGAGGGGACATCATACCCAAGTTTCTCCATGGTCTTGGCTAGACATTCATTCTTCAATCGCCTTTCTGATTTGCTGTCAGTGTCTGTTGCTATGTAGAGATGGTTAGATTTAGGCAGACCATTGTCTGTCCTTGCCATTGTGACATCCCCTGGTGGCTTGTTGGAACCCTTGTCACTGCCTCCTTAAATGACTTTGTACACCCTTGTTCTTTGGTTGCTTCTACCACCACATCCAAATCTCACACTGCCATTGTAGTCTCGTCAATCTATTATACTAGAGTGTAACTGTTTTCTCAATTTTAAATACCAACAACCACCAATCTTCTTTTCCATAATAATTGGGATTAAGAATAAACTCTAAATACTTGAGACCTTCATTAAAATCCAAATGATAAAAAAAAAAACTCCTTTATAAAATCAAGGCTTAGTTCATCATCCATACTTGAACCAAAATACGCCTATAGTAATTCTTACATGTGCGAATCTACTCTTAGAACCAAAATACAACAAAAACACATCCAAAAATAAAAAGTTATTCAAAGATTAACTCTCTCTCCATATAATTTATAATATAATCTGAATTAGATGTATAATTTGTATTTAATAAATAATAAACATATAATATGTTAAAATAAATAATATAATATGAATTAAATGTATAATTTGTATTTAATAAATAATAAACATATAATATGTTAAAATAAATATTTTAATATTTAATTTAAATTTAAAATAAAAGAAAATAATTAAATAACATATGAATGAAATATTTCAGACAAAAAATAGACACAATGTGTTTATGTTTGTTGAAACAAATTAGTGTTATATTGAGTTAACATGACAACATTATAATGTTATATTATATTATATAGGGATTATTATATTTTATAAGGGAAGTGTGTCTACATTTCAATGGGAGAGGAATTGTTACTTCACACATAATAAAAAGTTAATGTTAGTTAATTTTTTCTTCTTTTCGTAGTTTTTTTTTCATATGAAATCATTTATAGTTTTTTTTAGATCCTACTCATATTTTCTAGTCTAATTGGATAAAGTTTAATTGGATAAAGAATATATGGATTTCATTTTCAAGAAAGATAACTAATATAAAATAAAAAAATGAAATTTTCTAATGTAATTGGATAAACAATATAAGGATTTATATTCTTAGCATAATTGGATAAAGGCGACATGACTAATGTTGATATGAGATAATATTCTTTTTTCGCCCATCTTTTTCTTGGTTTTTTATAGGCAAAGAAATGATATGATACATTAGAGGACTCGATTTTTGCGAGTAAGCGACTAGTTCCAAGCAATGGAACATACCTATGCTCAATGAAAGGAAGTGCATGTGGGGCATGGAAAACCAGGGGAATGTTTCCTTGAAGGTTATATGGTGTCAAGCTGCAACAAATATATAGAAGGAACTGCTTGGATAGTGATGCAAATTGTTGATATACGAGGCTTATAACGAGAAAGCAAGAACCAACAATAGGCTCAATAATGCAAGAAGGATGATGGGATGCAATTACAACTTACAAAAAATTTCCGTTTTCATAGATTTAGTCCCCTAGGCCTGAAAAAGTATAAAATAATACCGAGGAGAAATCTTCTAGCCAACGGTGACTAGGGTACTCCTTTTTTGTAAGTAGTCTTCGTGGTCAAAAAAAGGGTTTAACTTATACCAAATAGATGTGCTTTCAAATCCATTTAATGAGTGTGAAAGAGACAAGTTCACTCGACAATCTTTTTTGTTTCGTGGGAGTCAGAAAAGAGCTTAACCAAGACTTGGGGGGAGTCCCATAGGTAATGGTCAGAATGCTTGTGAGTAAGAAAATGGGATTCAAACACAAAGTCATATCAGGACAATAAGGAACTCCCAATCCTATGGAATAATTGTTGCATGGGCACCAATTGACACAAAGGTTTTGCCTAGGGCACCCATGTTTGGTAAGCCTCTACCACTAATTAGTGACACTTCTAGTAGCAGTTAGAAGGTTCCATGTCACTAATAAATGTGTTTGTACCTAGGGTGTATGGATCATGGTCATCAGATGATGCAAGAATGCAAAACAGAGTGAAAACCTATCCTATATGTCGGTGAAAGAATATACATGTCGAAGGCATGAACGGACAATATGATGCTGGAAACCGCAAAAAAACTTGGATAAAACCATAAAAAGCCAAGTTTTTCCACTGTGGTATTAGTCCATAAGGTTAAAAAATAGAAAAAACTATAGAAAGTGGGTAAACATTTTCTACTAATAGTAAAAATAGACCATTTTACCATACCATTTGAGTTTTTTCACCCACATAATGCATTTTAGGCCATTTTCCCCACAATATTCAAGTATCGATTGTGGGAGCTATGATCAACAGAATCAACAAATTTCTAGAGAAAGTAAGTTCCCATCCCCTCTCCTTTAATTTCAATGGTTTAAATTTCAGTTTTAGGCCTCGTTGTTTTAGTATTAGAGGGTGTAACATGGAAACTAAGATATACGAGGCTCACATATCATTGGGTCACATATATGACCACATATACATGGGAAAAGAGAATTATGAATGTGTATATGTAGATGTATATGTGGGTCTTATCAAGTTATCCCGTGTACACGTTCTTGAACAAGATTATTAAAGGGTTTTAACTAAAAATTGGTTTGTCTTTTGTGTGATGGTTATTGAATGAAGGGAAAGGGAGCATGAGGAGATAGATGCAGTAGTGTGAAGAGATGCAAGGGCCCAAGAAGATTTAAAATTATGTGGAATTTATAAATTTTGGGCTCTAAAGGGAATGAGGTTTCATGTGAGGTTACTCCAGTAGTTAGTAAACTACTGGGATCTGGAGATAGAGTCCTTCAACCTCAATGGGAAACCATAGAGGATTGAAGTAGTCGATATCTAATTTATCAAAGGATTGCCTCACCAAGGTGAGGTAGAAAATATTAAGGCTTGAGGGGCTAGGGGTGGTGTTAGTGGCAGAAGTCACTCCTGGATTGCTTGCAGGAGTAGAGCCCGACGCCCATCAGTTTATGTCACGATTTGTGTATGAAAGGGGTGATCGAATGGAAGTAAAATTGGACGATATTGTTTCAACTCCAAAACTAGGCCAGGCATGCATGGGCAAGTGAGGTCTTGGACATACTTCAGACAGTGAGTTGTAGTAAGGATGAGTAGGAGGAAGACTTGTATTAGAGAGATGCAAAGGTCTGTTATCAACATCAGGTTTCTAGCAGACTGTAGGAGAATGCATTTAAACACAAGATCTTCTTACATTCAAATGCAGAAAACCAGAGAATACAATAGTGCCACAATAAAACCTTTATCATAACACAAATGCAATAATTCATGTGAATCAGTCAATCATGAACTCCCTCAGTATGGGATGAAAACTAGATGAAATAGGGAAACTGTCTTTCATAAAACAAGAAATCTTACATACAGATGCATAACGAGAGAACTAGAGCGTCTGTTAAAACATTACAATCAGGAGCTTTGCTCTACTATCGATGCTTACAAAATACCAAAAACTGAGCCTATATACTCAGGAGAATTCACCTAACAGAGGCGTGCCCAGTCACCCAGGGCTAGGTGTCTTTTCAGTCAAACTCGTACTGGAATCCTTCTTCACGCACCATCTTAACTGCGCATGGCTCCTGTAGGGAGGGTAGCTGATCCATTAAGTGCCAAGCTAGCATGTGCAGACTTCTCTGTCTCTTCGAAGACTTCGGCATGGCTTCTTTGGAAAAAATTGGTACACAATACCCCTTCGAGTAGACCGCTTTCCAGACCCTCCATACCTCACACTTAATGAATGAAAGGAGGTTTCAACCACCCGTTCATGCCTTCAATTACTCCAAGCGAGACACAGGATCGAGATCGAATCTGATGGTGCCTGGAGATCGTGATGATCCCCTCTGGAACTGAACTCGATGCCTTTGACCCCTCTTGCACAACTCTCTTTGTCTCCCAAGTGACCACGGGCTATGACCCTATGCTTACTCCCAAAGGTGCTTTCGGCGTTCGCAGATATGAAGAGGCTGATCCTTGCTTCTTGAAAGCACGATGAGAAAAACATTGAAACGGTTTAATCTGGTGCCACGTGTCCTTCATATATGACGGTCCTAAATTCACCCGATGCTGCTGCGGACCCTAGGTCCTGGACACTCTCGTCACTTCACGCATCGGGGATATGAAGGAGCTGCTTCTTGCGCTTCAAAATCACGATGGGCGAGAAGGCGGGGAGCCTAATTGCGTACTAGGTGTCCCCTTTAAATGGATGGCTGAGACTACTCCTCGATATTGTAGGCTCGCCTTTGGGCACTTTCAGCAGTTCAGAGTTCATGGATAGGAAGGAGCAAGTCTTTCTGCTGTGAAATCGCGATGAGCGAAAGGACGGGAGGACCCAATCGCGCACCACGTGTTCATCTAGGATGAATGGTTGATATCACTGTCGGCGCTTTGGGGCTCGTCTCGTCAAATGATAAACATTAGCACCCCTCCTTTATGTCTACTCCTTTGTGACTAGGCGCCAAAACCATGAGCCTAATTCTGGGCGCTTTCGGTGTTTCAGGATTCGAGGTTTCGAGAGGTGAAATGATGAGGAGCGCTTACCCCTCGAACTTCCGAATGCCGACCTGACATGGATGTATGCCCATTCATAGGCTCCCTTGATGTGACTTGGTGCTAGGACCGTGGGCCTGGCTCCAAAGGTGCTTTCGGCATTTCGATGATCAGCGATTTCAGTTGTAAAGAATGGGAGGCTCCTTGTCTCCCGAGATGTCGATCTCTAAAATGTCGACTGACTGCCACCTATCTCAACTAGATCGGATGACCCATATTTTCCTCGAACTATTGGCGCTATGCTTCGTGCTAATCCCAGTGCAACTCCGCTAACCACGATTTCCCGCCGATCATCGATATGCTTTTATAGATGAATCTGGGCCATTGGCAATGTAATTTCACCCACTTGCTTGATTGGAAGCCTTAGAATGATATTTTTCCATGCTACACTCGGGCCCTTCTCGTGCAACTTGCAGACCCGAATACTCTTGTGCCTAGGACAAGAAATGTCGCTAACAGGTGGTATGACTATGGAGGAGTACATTGCCACCCACTGTGTTGCAGGCACGGATAAAGTAGGGATCAAACTCCCTCTCAAGGAGATCGAGAACATGAGATTAAATATCTTCATTCTTGCACTCACATGGATTTTAGGGTCAACCTCATTACTCTAGAAATCAACGAAACTATTTTTCTATGCGGTAGAGTGTTTAAGACCCAATATTTATGACTAGTGTATGCCACTATTGGCTAACATGAAGAGCTAGTTGATAGATTGCAAACAAGGGAAAATTAAAAATTTCTCATTTACATCCATACTTTGTAGTTTTTTCCTTGAGAAGCTTTCAGGTTTGACCCCTAGAGTAGAGATTACTCCACATGGACAGTGCGATCCATCCATGTCATGGTGGACCAATGTGATGAGCTGGCTAGGGGGTGGTAAGGTGCCAAACCCTACAATGATGAGTTCTTTTTCTTGTGGCACCAATAGGTCATAGCCATCGATGACTATCCTTATGGAGGGAGTGTTACAAAGGGGATCCTAACATGATTTTGCCACTAGGTTCCCCCTATAGTGATATTGGTAAGAAATGTTCTTACATATTTCATTTTTTTGTGTTTTTCAATAAAAATTAAAAAACACAAATACTTTTCATGACATTGGCGGAGGGGCCGAGGAGATACTCCATTGGCCAAGGATGTCGAGAGAGTGCTATAGAATGTGCATGGAACCTATCTCGTTTGACACACATGATTCCTATGGTTCAAGTGGAGGATCTGCTAGAGGCAATGAGACGAGAGGTGGTGGGTGTACCCTATGTGTGGGTATGACTCTTCTGGCATCTCGAAAATGACATAGTTTTCTATCATGATACACATATGATTCCACAGGCGTAGATTCCATGATCATTTTGTATACCAGCCATATATGTATTTTGAGGGTGTGAGCCCCATTTTGTACTATGGCACCATATTTTTTGAACTCAAAATGATGAAATGTAAAACAATTTGGTCTTCATCTTTACTTATATATGTTACAATGTGTAAATGTATGAATGTATTTTCTTTGCTTAGTTATGTGACAAATGTCAATCTAAATATAATTAGCATATGCATCAAATACATGATTAGAACTTCTAGGGATGTGATTATAAGTGTTAGGACCACGCTATGCACCTTTTTCCCTATACCTTTTGTCATTATTATACCCTTCATCACTAGTATTTAGACTCACATTATCACCTCACCTGATGATTCCAAGGTATACAACGTCCTTTCTCATTATTATATGCTTAATCTGTTTTTCATAACACTTTACATTACTTTTGGTCTTAGCCATTGATTAGAAGTACATAAGTGTCTATATCTGCAGAATAGTATTCAAGACCGATGCTGAAACACAGAACTATCCAGTTGATGCCGAAACACGGAAGCTGCTACACAGTCCGAGGATGCATATGCCGAAACACGAAGCAGCTACATGGTTCGAGAAGGCAGATGCTGAAACACGGAGCTGTCACTCCATTCAGATATGCAGATGCTGAGACACAG
>JASDQU010027959.1:15133-25792 GCA_032191745.1 Picea mariana | reverse complement strand
TGGATTATTTTCTTGGAAACATGGATGGAAAATACATAATTTGCAGTAGCCCCTATTTCTATTCAAGGTTTTAAATAATGGAATGATATGTACACTTATGAGGAAATTTATGAAAACTTTTTTGCATGTTTGTCTTCTTATTTAAAATCATGTAAAAGCAGTTCAGATGATAAGATCCAATTTTTGGATGAATTTTCCAAGGGCATTGAAAACGAACTTGAGGTTTTAAAAGATCAAGAAATATCCTTAACTTTTTCATTTCAGGGTCTTTCTTTTGAAGTCTCTTTTCATCAGAGCCAGAAAGACACATCCCTTTCTTTGCCCTTTGATATTGAGAATGATGAATTTTTTGATGTGGATCAAGAGTTGGACAACTCACATCTGGAACAATATTTGCAAGAAGACAACACCTATGAACATAAAAAACATGACATATTCATAGTTATTAAATGGGGCATGGCATCTATCATTTTAAAGATCCAATAGCCTTGTATATGGAAGAGTTTTTCTGTTTAAAAATTCAACTATGGTTTCACAGTGAAAACCAAATACATTATGAGTTTCTTTTTCCATCACACTGCCTTCTTTTGATTGTGATCAAGCATAGTCAAAGAGTAAAATCATTGAATTGGTTACTTGATTGGCTATATTGGATCTTTCATATTAATTGATCCTACAACATGATTTCTAGTAGTGTAGGGTAGGTAGGTGTGCAAATAAGCTTGCTGGGCAAGCACCTTTTTCATTACATTTTAGTTTCACTTTCAGAGTTTCATTTTCATTTTGGAGCAATTACAGTTTTGATTTTTAGTTTGAAAGTGGGTTGAGTTTAGTTGGAGAAGGTCACAGGTCGTGGCTCACAGGTTTGAAATAGGTACAAAAGAATGACACATAACAAGTTGCAATCTTCAATTTTGGGAACAACCCAATGGATAAAGAACTGATATGCATATTCAGAGATCTGCGATTCTTGACACCTCTTCAGAGCTGCCATCCCCAAGTGGAGCCTATGTTAGGGTCCTATAAATTTTTATAGGGTCACTTGATTTTAGCTGGGGATTTTATATTTGATATGTTGTAAATAATATTTTATCCTGCAAATTATTTTCAATAAGGCGCCTAGCGTGCTGGTCTCCTAGGTGATGTTGCCTCTCCCGCCATCCATTTTGCCAAGTCCTTTATAATCCCACTGCATCAGTCATTCGATTACACCATTCACTTCATAATCCCCCCCCTATTAATTTTGTTCATGAATAAGACAGATGGTAAATAACAGAGGATTAAAAAAAAAAAAAAATAAAAAAAAATTGTAAAGTTTTAAATTAAAAATAAAATAATTAAAAACAATTAAAAAAAAAAATAGTAATAAAAAAATAATAAAATTAAAACATAAAAAACTAACTAATCCTAAGTACTTGTACCACATCCCATCCCCATACAAAAACATCAAACGACCCTTATTTTGTTCGCACCCCCTGCCATCCGAACTTTAACGGGTGGGGGGGGTGTCCGGTAAAAGTTGTTTTAAAAAGAAACCACCCCACCACATGTACCCTTCCTACAGGTGCGAACCCCCCCCATAAAACCACTTACCTCCCTACCGCCCTCCAGAAACCACTTTTCCCTCTCTGAAAACCATCTTTCCCCAACTAAAAACCATTTTGCACACAGTCTACCATTCATTTTCCGAGGCAATTTCTGAGAAAAAAAGGATGGATTTTGAGAAACTGAGAGAGGTTTTTACTTAGAACGGGACATATAACAATAACCTATCCCATTTTTCTCATATCTATTACATATTGGGAGAATAAATAACATATTTGAGCCTTATTTTTCGGGATTCAGGATTTTCCTGTTTGACACATATTTTTCAAATGCAGATCTCGGACAGATGGATATGAATTTCCTAAACAGAGAGAGGTTTTTTCTCAGAACAAGATGATATGAAAAAAAATCTTCCATATTTTGCACAAATGTCTTGGTTTGGGTGAAACAAGCTCATCATTGCAACCCTATTTTTGTAGTTGTTCAGTCTATTTTTTTGGGACACAGTGCCATATTTTAATGTAATACGCTGTTCTTTTTGGGGGATCAATTAGATTCGAACCCATGAGCTTTAGGTACGTATATATCTCTTGTAATTTTGATGTAATGGGGGGGTTGGAACCTGTTGAATAAAAATTTCTCATTATTGTAATCAACTCACATAACCACATTTGATCAAATACAATAATACAATTATAACAGTTGCAGGATTCTTGTGTCACATATGTTGGCGAAGTGTTTCTTACTGTAATCTATTTTCTCTTCTTTCATATGTGTTTCTTTTCTCTATTGTTTTAAATAGAATCAAGTTTGGTATTTGTTTTAAAAGACCTTGTTTTGGTTTAAATAAATATCAATGTTTTCTACTTGAAGGTTAATTCTAGGATTCTTAATTGTCTTGTTATTACCTGATCCACTCATTAATTCTTCCCAATCATTCATCAAACCTCAAAGGATCCAACCAAGGTATCTACCTTTCCCTGTAAGGTTGTCTATAGAACCTGTCCTTGGCTGAATTCTAGCTTGTGACTCCATTGCCCAATTGCCCAATTTCCCATTTTACTTGTTCCATCCAACCAATTTAAAAAACCAAACCCTGTACCATCATAACTAGCCTAAAATTCCCAACAAACAAAGATAAATTTTATAGAGAGATCCCTCTCTAGGTCTAGGAGGGATAGATCCTAGACTCCAAAGTGGTTTTGTGGTTACCTCTGTCAACTTCTTCCTCAGCCTGAGAAATTACATAGTGCTAACATTTTTGGTGACCATGCTAGGGACGTTCCTTATAAATGTGCATCAAAGTTTAGATTTGACTTCTGATGGTGAAAAAAATCCAAACAAAGGAAGGCTGTACCATTCGCCTAGTGACTCCATACATCAGATGAGAAGTTTGAACATGAATCCACTAGGCTAATGAAGAACTCAGATGCTGCTACAATTGTTTCAAGGTATGCATGTTTGGAATTTTCACATATTTATGGTTTTCCAAATCCTTTAGCCAAGGATGGATATTGTTTGAGAAATGGTCCAAAATTTAATTGTGAGGATTTGAGTTTGAATTTGAAGCATATATCAAATTTTTATGATTTCACTAAGCTTATTAGAGTCAAACATGAAGATGTTTTCCTCATATTGTTTTATGATTCATTCCAAGGGAAATGTAAAAGCTGGGCTGATGGTTTAACCGCCAAATCCATAAGATATTTTTTAGAGTTTGGATTATTTTCTTGGAAACATGGATGGAAAAGACAGAATTTGCAGTAGCCCCTGTTTCTATTTAAGATTTTAAAGAATTGAATGATATGTACACTGATGAGGAAATTGATGAAAACTTTTTTGCATGTTTGTCTTCTTATTTAAAATCATGTAAAATCAGTTCAGATCCAATTTTTGGATGAATTTTCCAAGGGAATTGAAAAAGAACTCGAGGTTTTAAAAGATCACGAAATACCCCTAAATTTTTCATTTCAGGGTCTTTATTTTGAAGTCTCTTTTCATCATAGCCAGAAAGACACATTCCTATCTTTTCCATTTGATATTGAGAATGAGGAATGTTTTGATGTGGATCAAGAGTTTGACAACTCACATATGGAACATTATGTGCAAGAAGACAACACCTATGAACATAGAAAACATGAAAGTCAAGTTACAAAACATATTCAGAATGATCAAGCAGGGCATGACATATATGATTTTAAATATCCTATATCTATGTATATAGAAGAGTTTTTCTGTTTAAACACTCAACTATGGTTTCACTGTGAAAACCAAATACATTATGAGTTGCTTTCGCCATCACGCTGCCTTCTTTTGATTGTGATCAAGCATATTCAAGGAGTAAAATCATTGAATTGGTTACTTGATTGGATATATTGGATATTTCATATTACTTGATCCTGTAGTACGATTTCCAGTAGTGTAGGGTAGGTAGGTGTGCAAATAAGCTTGCTGGGCAAGCAACTTTTTCATTACATTTCAGTTTCACTTTCATAGTTTCATTTTCAGTTTGGATCAATTACAATTTTGATTTTCAGTTTGAAAGTGGGTTGAGTTTAGTTGGAGAAGGTCACAGGTTGCAGCTCATAGGTTTGAAATAGGTACAAAAGAAGAACATTGAACAAGTTGCAATGTTCAATTTTGTGAACAACCCAATGGATAAAGCACCGATCTGCATATTCATCGACCTTACATTAAAACATAGCTCAAGGTTCTTCTTATTTAGACCTTAGATTAGTTAAATAAAACAAACAATAATATTTAATCCATGCAAAGGGATATTGTCACAAGAGTTTGATCAATGATTTGCACGAAAATAAGCTTCAATTTCATTCTTTAAAATCATGAAATTGAAGAGGGAAAACGATCAATAAGTGACACAAAAATATTATCATGAAAAAGATAAAAATTCAAACAATACTGATTGGCACTAAACAATCACACCTTTGTACAAAAGAAAATCAGTCAATCCGACACATATAGACATACTAGGAAGTGAGTATAAGAAGTTATTTTGTATTTCAAATGACAATGAAAAATAAGATTCTAGTTGGGCACCCAACAAATGGCGAGTCACTGGGTGAATCAATTATCTCTATCCTGGTGAAAATGTCACATCATGAAGACTAAAAGAATCGGCTTGTCAGATACTCAAGTTTCCTCTGAGAGTTTCTCATTTGCTCTGTATAGCAATGATATTAGCCCTGGTGGGGTATGATGATAAACTGGTGTAGTCACGTTTCACAAACTAAGGGTCAAAATTATTTAAAGGATTGAGATATGAAAGATATTTTCTCCCATGAGTCATGAGAGTTTATGAGTAGTACTTCGATACCACTTGCATGGCCACTGCTGCCAGAAGGTGTTCATAGCCTCGACAAGGTTTCCTTTTAACCCAATTAGATGCTTCTATCCCATCTAGTATTTAAGAAAACATGGTATATTGATCCTGGAGTTATTTATTTTGATTCTTTTGACAATTTAGGAACTAGATGAAGGTCAAAAATCTGGCTTGGTGACCAATTAACAATAGTGTCATCCACATAAATCCAATAAAATGAACAAGTCCACTCGTGATGAGACCCCTTGTCCTCTAGTTTAGAGAGTTGGAGGCCACTACACTGGCTTGGTAATAAAAAATGGTAATGTCACTTCTATGTATTCTCTATGGTCATAATGGACTAGCTCATGATGAGACCTTCCAACCCTCAGCTAGAAACTTGTAAAATTTTATTTTGAAAACACAGGTGATCCAATCATGATATTTGAAATTAATATCTCAACAAGAGATTTTCTAAAATATGTGGAAGAAGATCTAGAAAGTTCTTTAAGAATGAGGGCCAGTGTAAGAAGTCTTAAGATGTACATGATTGTCAAGGGTTAGACCAATTTTTTGAAACAATCCTTTACAAGGAAAAGGGAAATAAAAATGGCAACAACTAGATTTAAAATTTAAACATCAGGGCTAAGGTATATTTTTTAGTTTCAATACCATATTTGAAATCTCATTGGTGGCTTGGAAATCAAAAGACAATGCATTCTTTTAAAACCATATTCCTTTATGATGATCCATTTGAACATCAAAATAAAATATCAGAAAGACAAGCAAAACAATAATTAAATTTCACTCAAAGAAAAGGAAAAAAAAAACACACCACAAACTAGATATTTACAAACTAACTTTTTACAAGTAGATCACAAAAAGTACTTTTTGAGGTCTGGCAATTTATTGGAAAAGTATCTGGTTTTCCCTTTATAGTTTGGAGACGAAAAGAACTATGACCGAGTTTTTCTTTAACAATAAACTGACCTAGCCATATATTTTGAAACTTGGTGTGTTCCCCTTTATTCTCATGTTCCTTATCCCACCTAAGAACTAGATATCCTACGTTGAAGTTTCTATCGGAAGATGAACTCTCATCAAACCAACATTTAACAATTTGTTGATGTTGATCTAATTTATGTTTAACCTGTGTCCTGGTCTCCTCAAGTTTAATTAAAGCACTAATTCAATTTTCTAAGTCGGGGAATTATTACTCTTGAACCTTTTGGGATAGATGAAGTGATGGTAACAATACATTGGGAGGAAGGATAACTTCTCTTCCATACACAAGGAAGAAATGGGAGTTACCGATGACTGCCTTAGGGGTGACCCTGTCATCCCATAGTGCATTAAACAAAGCCATGTGCCAATTTTTATGATTGTTCAACACTGTTCTTTTTAGGATTTTGATTAAATTTGTATTCGTTGATTCAACCATGCCATTTCCTTGGGGGTAATAGCTAGAAGAATATTTTAACTTGATTCCTTTTTCTAAAGAATAAAAAATTATGTATAATGAGGAAAAATAAGAAGCATTATCAAAAACCAAACATTCTGGTATCCCAAAATGCGTAATGATATGAGTTTCTAGGAATGAAATCACCTGATTAGGGTTGACCACTCTTCAAACCATGGATTTAAACCACCTAGTAAAGTATTATGTTTCCGTGGGAATGTACTTATGCTGATGTGAAGGGGCTAGGTTGACCGACCCTATGATATCTAGGACCCATTGTTGGAATGGTGCATCGATTGTAATGTGCTGTAAAGGGAAAGCGACTTTCTTTACTCATCCTGCAACCTTTTGACATATTGTGCATTTGTGGGCTATGGCATGGGCATATTTAAACAAAATGGGCCAATAGTAACCAACTCTAAGGACTTTGTGAGCGGTTGTTTCACTGCCAAAGTGGCCTCCAGCATTATCAGAATGCAATTCAATTAACACTTTTTTAGATTCTTCCTATTCTAGGTAGCATAACAATACACCATCAATTTTTTTTTTTTCTGAAAAGAACATCATTAATAAATTGAAAAGGTGCATATTTGAGCCTTAGTTATATTCTCCTTTTGTGGTCAATATGTTTTGGGGTAGTTCCATGTATCAAGTAAAACTTAATATCATTATACGAGGAATTTGGCATGGTTTGTGTTTCATCAGATAATGTATCGTTCAGTAAGATGAGCTTATTATTAGGTGGATTAACTACATCAACCACTAATTTACAAAGACCTTGACCTATAAAAATTTGGGTTGGTTTAATATCGATATCATATTATTGAAGAGAGGTCATCCACTGAGCCTTCTTCTACCCAAGTTCTTTTTGAACCAATAGATTTCTTACTATCGGATACAAGACAATGACTTTAGTTCTGGACTTCAATAGGTAGGGCCTAAAGTTTTTTACCGATTTAAAAACAACAAAAGCTTGCTGATCAACTGCAAGATAGTTTAATTTTTCTCCTTTAAAATCATAACTCATGAATGAGATGGGGATTTCGTTATTATCATCATTTTTCTGGGTGAGTACCGCAACATATGATCTATCTGATGCGAAAGTGTAGAGGGTAAAGTCTTTGGAAAAAATGGGGCTCATTAAGGATGGAGCTTCTGTTATAGCTTATCTGATGGAATTAAAGGCATGGTTTTCTTGTGATCCCAATTTAAAAATAACATCCCTTTTATCATATTTTGTAGGGGTCTAACCATCTCATAAAAACTAGGCACAAAACGTCTGACACAATTTATTTTACCAAGAAAAGATTGCATATCTTTTTTCAATGATGGAGGAAAAAGATTGGCTATGGCTTGTGTTCGTTCAGGGTCTATCATCATTCCATTTTTTGATACTATAAATCCAAGTAACTTTCCCTGATCAACAAAAAAGATTGATTTCTTGGGGTTTAATGAAATCCCATACTTACGACAATGTTCCAATACACTCCTTAGGTGAGATAAGTGATCTTTTTTATTATTTGAGAAGGTGGTAAGATCATCCAAATAGACAACCAACGAGTGATTTATAATCCCACAAAAATCCATATCCATGGTCGTTTGGAAAGTGGCCCCAACATTGGTTAGTCCGAAAGGAATTTTACAATAAGCATAAGTTCCCCAAGGGGTCCGAAATGTAGTTTTAAGCTAATCTGATGGAGACATAAGGAACTGGTTATATCCAAAAAAACCATCCAATAAGGATATTCTTTCAGCACCAGATACCAGTTGTAAGATTTGTTCCATGGGGAGAACGAGGTAATTATATTTATCAGAGGCCTAGTTTAAGTTGCATAAATCAACACAAAGTCGTATTTCCCCATTCTTTTTCCTTACCGTGACTAGATTGGACACCCTTTGGGTTTGCCGAACAAGAAACATGATCTTCGCTGTTAACAACTTATTCAATTCTTTTTTTATTATGGGTTCTAACTTTGGGTGCATGATGCAAGAGAATCGCCATCAAAGCCAAATAGGCCGAGTGTGGAGGTAGAATTCGACATCTCAACATGTCAAAATTTCAAATCAGCATTAAACAAAAGCATGAGCGGTTGTTGAGATATTTTGGAAAATATCATTTTTAAATACTTTGTTTGTAAAATCAGGTCACCGCCTGAGAATGGTTGGTTGTTGTAAATTTTTACATGACTGTAAGGTGTTACAGATGTGAAGCATCAACTCTTATATGTTAATAACTCACATTTATTGTAATAGGACTAAGTAGGTAACTGCTAGAACGATGATGGGATAGAATTCATATAGGATGGAGAAGAGCTCGAGAAGCCACTCCTTAGAGAAGTTTTTTGTATTGTGTTGTAAGACACAATAGAGTATGATAATGAGATTATAAGATGGAGTAAGAAGTTAGATGTAGCAGTTAGACATAGAGAGTCTCGAGACAATGAAGAACTGTGTAACTTATGTAAATACTTCATGAATGAATAGAACATACAAAAATTGATCCAAATGCTTGGAAAATGTTCATTTAGGTGTGTATTTGAACAAATGATATGTTCTCTATGTTTTTATCTTCATTTTGCTTATGTATGTTTTCATAGTTGAGTATATGGACTTATGAAGTATTAGATAAGTTTTAATTTTTTCTCTTCGGATAGCTCAGATACAAGGAGTGCATATTTTCCGCAAGGTGTGCGTCGATAGAGTCTAGATTTGACTCATAGAAGCTCAGGAGGGATAATGAGAATCTTAGACCGAGTGTTGCAAGGAGTGCATGGGGTCAAAAATTGACTAAGTGTCTATAGGTTAGGACTATGAAGCGCAAGGAGTGAGTAGTAAGATTTATTTTGAAGAAATATCTAAGTCAGAACTTTTTTAGAGATTCAAAGATCACAAGGAGTGCATCAGAGGTTGAAATCCTCAGAGGAATCAAGCTTAGAAGAGATAGCAACAAAGATTCAACAGAAAGGGAGAAATATATTGAAGGTTGCAAATTGACGGAGGAGATCCCTTCGGAGGAATTCAGGGTCACTAATAGCCATTAGATCTCGAGAAGGTGCGAGGAGGTTAAATCTTGAGGTCCTTCGAAATCCATGTATTCAACATTCTTCATTTGTGACAGAGTCAAAACCCCCAAAGCTACGAAGCCCAAAGTCTATATGGACCATAGATTTAGAGGAAGGTACATGGCAGCATATCGTTGAAAGGAGGAGAATGAGCTATCTAGGAGGAAGTGGTAGTGCAACACTGGAAGCTGTCGAAGTCCCATACTGGCGAAGTGAATCTTAGTCGTCGGTATTGAGGAGGGTACATGGCAGCATATCTGAGAGTTCAAGGGGAAGAACTTTGGAAAGATACGCAAGGATCAGAGTGAAAAATTCACGAAGCTGCGAAGGACGAAGAATATATGGACCATTAGATCGAGAGGAACACGTGGTGGAGATTCGCATCATTAAGAGGAAATGCCCTTTGGAGGAAAATGGTTGAGGCACATCAAGAACCGCCCAAGTGTGAAATAGTGAAGTCCATCTAAGCCATCGATCTGAGAAGGACATGCATCAATAGATCATAGACTTCGATGAAGAGGACAAGGGGAAAGAGAAGCATTGACTGAAGGTCGCTCAAAGGATAATCTCAACCATAGATTGAGATGAGGACGTGCCACTCGATCCTTAGCTTCGTGTGGAAAGTACTTCGAGGAAAAATGATTTGGAGCGTTCGAAACTCCCGAACGCCAAAGCTCCGAAGTAGATCACAGTCGTTGGTTGTTGGAGGAGCAAGTGTCGTAGATATGGTTTGAGTGTGTATTTGCCTATTCGAATTGCGGCAGATTTGGAGACAAGTGTGTCAAGAACACCCGAAGCTTGAAGTTTTGAAGTGAGCGGGGAACGAAGGTTTAAGTGCACGGTTTTGACAAGGGTCACGTGGAGGAATCTACTGGTACTTAGAAACTCCCAAAAATGGGATTTCACACCCGAGAAGTAGGACGTTAACCTGTGGAGAAAATATAATAGGTTTAGTGTGAACTTGTGAGCTGATTCATCACCCAAAGTTGATCGATCCTAGTCCGGGAGGTCGTGCAACCCCGAGGGAGAGTAGGGGGTATGAATCAAGTGGTATCAGAGCCTAAATTTTGTTTACATATCGTAGGCAAAGGCGAGAAGGTGAAAGAAGATACTCTGATACCATCAAGTGGTATCAAAGCCTAATTTTGTTTGCAGACAACAAACAAAGGAGACAAAGGATAAAGTTTAATACCATCAAGTGGTATTAAAGTCTAACTTTTCTTGTAGACAACAGGAAAAGGTGAAAGAGTTTTGTTTGATAGCATCAATTCAGA
>JASDQU010027957.1:16176-34918 GCA_032191745.1 Picea mariana | reverse complement strand
AGAAACTTTGCAAAGTGCTTACCTTTTTAGCTTGCTTCTCTGAATGTTCATAGACCAGAGGCATATTAAATATTGGTGGTCTATTATACAAGGGTGACACAATCGAAGTTGATGCTTTTCATTCTTCTCCCATCAATTGTTTTCTTGCTTGTTGGTAGGTCTCTTTCTCTTTCCTCGAATCAAACAATGGTAATGGATCCTCTTCTTTTCTTACCCATTGGTGAATTCTTTTCCCTTGATCCATCACATATGATTCGTAGCTCATTCCTCCACATGTAACTACTGCTATCTTAGGTTGTTCATAACACACCTATGCTTCTATTATATGTATGTTTTGGTTTTGTTTCTGGTGTTGTTTATGATTCCCTCTTTCCTACCATTTTTTATATCAGTTGAGGAAAATCCTCCATCTCATGGTCCATTGCTATGCAGTACGTGCATTTCATGCAAGGATTCATGAAATCACATGCTAAATATATGGGTTGATTACAATTGTAACATATAATAGGTCCTCTTCCATGACCAAAGCCTCATCTTCCTCTGCTTATGAAGCCTCCTCTGCCTCCTTGATTATAACCCCCTCCAGGAGTATTAAACTGGGGGGATCCTCCTTCTGCTTCTTCACATCGGACTCTATAATAATATGCAATGCGTTCTCTCATCATGTTTAGCATGTGAAAATCCTTCTCATTGTGTCCTACTGACTTACAAAAGTTGCAAAACAAGTTCCTCATAGTACTCTGATATTTCTACATCAATGGACTGTTATGAGGGTGGTGACCCACCATCTTGCAAATGTCACACCAAAACCTTAATGGATTTAGAGCTCCTGTATTCAAGTATTGCTGGAATGATGGACGCTCATATTTATGATAGCCTTCTTTTTAACAAGTGATACACTAGAATCCCTCACACTTTTCTTTTCCTTTTGTAATTTCTTTTAGCTTAATAGTCAGTGCATCCGATTTTGACTGGACTTGAGCCATCCCCACATTATTCTATCCTACAGGGGACACTTCTAATTTCATTACAATTTTCGGATATTCCAACCACGTTGAAATATTCTACAGTGTCAAAGGGAAGCGTATATGTGGCAATAAACCTTCAATAAACCATTCGTTGTGTTGTTCATCCATAATCTAAAATGTTAACCGATATTTCAATATCTTAAACCTTTGTTCATAGTCCCATACTAAATCATTTACTTTCTATTTAATTTCCTTCATCTATGTAATACACTGAGACTAAGACTCGAGCTTATGGAATTATTTCAGTAAATATTGTCTTACCTCTTCCAATGTTATCATCTAACCTGCCGGTGTAGTATTATGATATTTCATATACCATAATAGTGCGTGATCTTTGAAAGTTGTTTCCAATTGCACAATCTTCACATCGTCGTCCTGGACGTTCTTCACTGTCCATATCATGTCACAAATGAACATATGTTATTATAGATCCTTTGAACCATCCCATTTATAGAGAGGCATCCTTAAGGTGGGATCTATCCCCTCCATTTTGTTCTACGCAATGTTATTTCCATATACCACTAACTGATTCTAACGCGATGTACTACTTACACTACCTTGATTACTTCCACTACTATTTTTACTTCCTCCACTAACTACAATTGAAAAAGATTTTGATCTTACTCTAGCTCTTCGTGACACACATGGGGTCATGGGTTCAACATAGAGTTTGATCTAAGGGGGATCCTCTTCTATTGGAATAATCTAAAAAATAGTTT
Source organism: Picea mariana (assembly GCA_032191745.1). NCBI lineage: Eukaryota > Viridiplantae > Streptophyta > Pinopsida > Pinales > Pinaceae > Picea > Picea mariana. The sequence goes on along the minus strand of JASDQU010027957.1, from coordinate 33,171 downwards.
CTTCTATGCCTAGAATCCTTTTGATATGGAATATTGCAATATTTTCTCTTTCCTCGTTCTCATTGTGCCGCCCTTCTCTCTCAACCATAATCCTCTTCTTATTTGATCTGAATCTCTTATTGTTGCACAATATTCCAAGATCTTCATTTGTCACACAATATTCTTCACTCGACATCCTTAACCCATCCATTCCTCATTCCTTCTTTTCATCCCTTTCTACACTTTTCCCCCAGATCCCCTATGTGCACGAAGGTGATTAGAAATCAGATTCCATTGTCAACACTCCTTTGTTGCACAACAACATATTAATCCATGTATATATTGTTTTTAGGTATCTTCCACGCATTCCCTTAAATAACTCTCTTTCAACAACATTGTATGATTGAGTACAATATATGGAAAATTTAGTAACATAACCTCTCAGTACACTATCCAACCAACAATCAACTGCATGTGATTTCTTATTAATTATTGCATTAACTTGTCAGATTAATTCATGAGTTCAATTCCTTGGAACCGTAGTCTCATATATTCTAATATTTTCAATAAATATCTAGATCCACTCTGCTAACACATTCAGGAAGTCAACAAAGAAAATTTCATGTAAATATGTAAAAGCATACCTTTGCAACCATTCTTCTACACTAATTCATGGATTGTAATTATGATCTACTTCAAACTCGATATACTTAGTATTCTATCATTCTTTGATATCCTCCTTAGTGGGCCTCCACATCCCCCTCATTCACAGATCCCAGTCCCAAAAACAGAACCATCTGTTGGTGTGCAGTGGGAAGACCCAGGGTTAAAAAATAATAAACCAACAAAACCCTTACACAATTGCCCTTTTGGCATCACCTGGAAGTAAGTTAAGTCTCACCCGAGGCATCTAAATGGGTTGTAGGAATCATGTTTATGCAGTGATGAGGGGAAGTGAGGTATTCAACATAACCATACTATGCATTGTCCATTCAACTACTGTGTGTGCAATTTCAAATACTTAGCCTTTAATTATCATGCAATATACCTTATGCATGACATTACTCCACTTAACACTTCTCTCATTCATCATTAACTTAAGTGTACAATATCATAACAACATATATCATTGGCATATTCATAATACTAAACATTCACCATCATTGCACAGTAACCACAAAAGAGTAAGCAAATCTATACTAACCATCCATCATCTTCGTCAGAAACATAACACACATAAGCAACACATCAAGACACAAGGTTTTAACATGGTTCACCCCAAACTGGGCTATGTACACAACGACTAGCTTATTATTAATTCATTCATAATATCCATTACATTCATGTGCACTGTGCTCATACAATGATCTTCAGTAAAAAACTAAACCTTCCCTATCCATTCTACACTGTAGCACACACGTACTTCTCGATTGATCTTCAACTCAACTCATACTCGACAACTCAACCAAAACAATCAATCATATGAACCACTAGACAATTCTTCACAATCAAGGTTACTTTCTACCCAAAACCAATTACATATTTATAGTTTTCTATTAGGGCTAAGCCCATTACAACATGGTTACAAAGTGGAAAAAATGTCCCAAAAATTCCTAACTAACTCCCTTTTCTTGAGCACCAAATCCTAATAATGTGCTAGCTTCTTTCCGTGTGCACTGCTCCTTTACCAAAATTTCACACAATTCGCTTCTATGTGATTCCCAAAACTTATCCAAAATAGCCTACTCCAACATCATCTCTCATTAAAAACTTTCCAATTCATGTCTTCTTCTTTGGTGTCTAATAGGAGACACTTTTGGACTACTTATGGAGTCTTCATATGCATACAATTTCCTTGTTTAATAAGGAGTTAAGTGTTTTCTATTATTTCCTCTAGAACTTCTTGAATGACTAGTTCTTTTTAGTTATCTCTTCCTTCATGATATCTTCTTTCTTCCTTCTGCCTTGAGTATGATCCATTCTTTGCTTTCCTATGAAACTTGTTTAGTATTTTCATCATTTGAGTATTTATTTGATTATTTTCTCTCATCATCTTATCATTGTATTATTTGGAACTTTGCACTTCTATTATCAAGCTTCTCATAGTCTATATTAATGATTTAGGTCCCCACTACTCCTGTGCCCATTCAATTATGTCTATGCATTAGAAACATTGATATTTTGAACTCTGGATTCTGTCTCATGACTGAAGGATCCATCTCCTTCCTCCATGTCCCAAATATGGATTCTTATCTTGAACTGATATGTTTGTATCCCCTAGTTCTGCAAAATGTACAAGCAACCATTTTGTTAGAATTATGCATATTATAGAAATTTTGTTAATTAATACTACATGTCCTTTTTCTTCTCAATTCATAAAGAATTATATCACAACTCTCTCAATTATTTAAATTATATGTTATTCTCCTCTGAATCATCTTTCCAATGGCTATACTCATGTCTCATTCTGAGTTCGGAGCGAAAAGTTACAACATTCATAAGTTTTAATTTCCACTCACTTACTATTAAATAAATATCTTTATTACTTTATGAGCAATACTTATTACCCAATTCAAAATTATATGTTTATATATGTCTTATCCTCCTCAATACCTTTCAAACTACTATTTTTTTTCTCAAATCTGATCTCTGAACTAAAAGTTATGGTCTGGAGAATTTTATACTATTTTCCCAATTTATCCATGTATGCTACAAGTGTCTTATTTATCTTCTTGCACATTTTCACTTATCTAGATCCTAAATATTAATACATGGATATATTCTATGGCTCATTATATTTCCATATATTACCATGTGCATCAAATGGACTGTTGAGCAAGGAGTTATGCCCTCTGGAAGTAGATTGGTGCTGAAATTTTACCTTAATTGTTTTGGTTGTAGCTTTCTCATACGAGATTGTTTTTGTTCTTAGAGTAGCTCGTTGGATAGATATATCTGAGGTCTTTTATTTAAGTTGCAAAAACATATTTCACCTTCGTACACTCTGTTCTCTTGGGTTTTTATTTCCTAAAAACATCATTTAGGGCCTCAAAATCACCCTGCATAGTTTATGACCTTAAAAGAAAACGAAAAAAATTCATACAATTTTGACTGTTTTATGAGGTAACATCCTTTTAAATCTGAGTCGTCGATATCAAATCAGGTTGAGTCTAATTTGTTGATATTCTAATCCTTTCTAAACCCTGGGGATTAATTTCCACTGTTGATCGACAATTTAAGACAATCTAGAGTACCATTGATTTATGACACTACATTAGTGATCAACAATAGATGATTCTCTTTGGAAAAAAAATTTCCCACTGATCTCCTTGATGCCCTATCATTGGCCATCTACTTTTTTTTCTTCACAAACCAAATTTTTCCCATGAATCTTGTTGCTGCTCGATCATCGACAGTCAACCATTGGCGAATTCCTTTGATGACTAACTTAGATGCAATTTTGCTAGAACCTTGACCATCAGTTGTTGGAAATATATTCACTGACATGGAAACTATGTTGATGTGGCATGACACATATATGATGACGTGGAATGACACATCATCTTGAGGCATCATTTGGGATGATGTGGCATGAAACATGGATGTTGAAATGGCATGACATGTCACCCTCCTCTTTCCTTCATCAATCATCAACCGTTTCTCTTGGAAGAATTTAAAATTTGCAAATGTATCGACCCCCGACCATTGGCCATCGATGATCGAAGGTTTATTTTAGGTGCATGAAATCCTTCACCAAACCTCGCCAATCCCCTACCATCGGACATCAACAACCAGAGATTTATTTTGACTGAACCAACTCTTTTCCAAACTTATCCATCCCTGACCATCGACGATCGAATATTTCTTTTGGATGAACCAAATCTTTGCAAAACTTACCGATCTAACCATCAACCATTGGCAAATTTGGCGAAATTGAAAAATTAGAAATTTTGGCCAAAACCTAGGTGAATATGGGTTGTCGATCTCCTACTCAAAATGATCATGACTTTTTATTTCCTTCGACTTCCCCAACGACCAAAAACAAATAAAGATCGTCGATCTTCTTCATTTTCCCAACCGTCGAAATGAATCTCGACCGCTGATCTAGTAATCTTTCCAAACTTTGAAACCTTATATTTTTTTAAACTTATCAAGGGTGAATTTGGGTCTTCGATCTTGATATTGAACATGATCTCATACTTTGATTCTTTGAACTCTGCCTAGTGCTACAACAACCATTAAAAAATGATTTTTTTTACCTTCCAGATTGAATTCATCTCTACAACTCAACCGATCGATGCCATTAAACATCTCTGACAATTGTGGGTTATTTAAAACCTAAACCTGCTCACAAATTTGGGGAATTTGTCTCTAAATTTTTCACTATTTTCCTCCAAATTTTCACAGACTAAAATATGTGATAGCGAGTGTACTTTATTCACACTCGTCCTGGCCCATACAAGCTAGGTGTTTGAATTAAAATCTCTGATACCAATCTGTAATGTTCCCAACCACCAACAGACTGGCCACACTACTTTAAATTGCACTTCAATAACTGATTTCGAATTATGATAATAATTATTTAATAAGGAATCATGAAATAAATGCAATAAAAACACCTGAAATAATCAAGAATCATGTTAGACTTAGGAAGAATGTTTAATCATGCCATGCACAACAATAACCAAAAAGTAGACACAGTAATACATACTGGAAATAGATATACAAATAGAGAAACATGCGAGATAGATCACTTGTCCTTAATAAAACCAATCATCAATTGGTTACAGACCAAGGATCTTCTATGCAACCTTAGACATTATTGTTCCAAGTATCAACAATAGGTCACCCTCAAGCCAGGGATATGAATTCATAAGGATGGGTTACAGAGAGGCATTCAACTTCCCAAACCAGTCAACACTCAATCTCTCAGAGGTTTCTCAACACACAACAATCCAAATTACACCATCTCTCTTCTCTCCAGCCTGCATTACCCAAAGACAATGAAACCCCTTCACTGCCACATAGTGCCTCAAGATGTCCACTTCTTTCTAGGGCTCTAGTGCATCTGGTCAAGAATATACATGTTGGGACTCTCAGGATTCATGACTGTGAACAAGGTTTAGCACATGCCAATGCATCTCAGGCATACAAGAACCAATTCATGGCTGGAATACACTAATAATTACTACAACTGACCAAAAAATGGCTCCTCTCCTAAAAAATTCATCCCTGTGCCCCCAACCAAGAAAAATAATGAATGATGAACCAAATGATGAGAAAAAATGAATGAGAAACCCCCAAACAACCCAAAATAGTGGTTTATATAATTACTTTAAAATAAAGAACCACGTGGCCTTTCCCTAAGAATTTCATGTAACCACTTTTCCCAAATAAAACCAACATGGGTGAATAAAATAATAAGAAAAATACTTACCCCTTTTAGCCCCCTCCTCTCCCATGGAATCATAGCCCCCTATAACTATTGTCCTTGTCCATATTATAGCCAACAATGTATTTTATTATTTGCAATGTTCAAAGTATTATATTTCCTAGGAACTCTAGCCCCTTTCAATTAAACAAAATACATTATTAATCTCACGACTCAAAACCGGGGTATTACACTCTCTATGGGATATGATGATGTATGTGGATTTTTTTCATAGTAAAATTAATGGATGGCTACATGACCCTTTCCACCATGGACATTTCAATTGCTAGAAAAATATTTCTCCATTTCTAAACGATATCACTTGTATTGAAATCTCACATGATGGAAAACATGTACTGATTGGTACAAGTGCATCTCTAGATTTCTTCAATGAAAAAATATCAATGTCTAGAGAAGGAATATATAATGAATCACCTCCATAATATTCAATTTATATTGGAGATGAAAATGAAGAGGACATAATATATGTTGTTCTTGTCCCTTCTATTTTCCTTCTAGAAATTTGCATATATTGAAGCTTGCACATGTTCTAGAATTATGCCAAGGGTAATATGTCATAGATTTGTCTCTAGATAAGGATAATACCAATTTAGTTGTCTCTCTTCATGAGCAACTACTCATTTACTTAGATTTTATGCCCATTTTTAGGAACCCCATAAACTGAAAATCCCATGTGATTCCAAAACCTAAGTGTTGTAATGTTCCATCTGTTACAATTTATACTTTTGTAGGTTCACATGTCATAGTTGATACAAATTTTCCAGTAGCTCATGTAACCTTGCATGTATGGGAACCAAATTCCCTAGATGTTAATGGCATGCATTTATTATTTTAGCATGGGAAAATATCTATGAGCTCTAATGGTGTTGTTTTCATGATTATATTCAAATATTTTAATATTGAAGATTGGCATTATCTTGCTTACATAGGCCTTCCTACTACAGATACCAATAGTTCATCCATTGTTACAATCAATTTTGACATGCACATTCTCAAAAGTTGACATGTTGATGATATTATAAAATTGATTTGAGATGGAATGCATAAACACTGGAAAGTGAATTTGGCCACTATGCTCCAATTACTTGCATTTCCATTTCCCCAAAAGACAACACCCTTATTATTCTCCTCAACTAATCTTTATTATTTTTCTATTACTATGAATTAGTTCAATGATTTTTTCATTCATTTGGAAGCAACCCAAGGTCATGTTCAAAATGCTATAGTGCCTTTCCTAAAGTGGGAGGTTGGTTGCTTTGTCAAATTTTACCTCTACACTAGGAGGAATGATAAGAGTAGAGTAGAATAGTAGTGGAGCATTTGTTATTCTAAAAACTAGTTAGTTTATTAAGCATTTACTAAGATAAATAAACATTCAACAATTAGTTAGCCACCTTTTGTTATTTTTAGATAGTTGTTGACATTATCAACTTTGATCACATAGTTGTCCACTTTAATATATAATTGTAATCATTATTTATAGGAGTATATGATATGGGTATCATTTTATCAAATTTATTGTCTTTKTTACTTGATAGACACTCTACCCATTGCGACATATCATCCTAACATCTAATCCAAGGAAAATTAGGCAAATTTGGTAGAGTAGATATTGACAATCCTAACATCTAAACCAAGGTAGATTTGATAAAATAGATACCCTAATCATGGAAATGAAGTTGAAGAAAGTTGAATACCACCAATGAAAATTTTATAGAATAGATGTACCTGAGTTGTGTCATCTAAATTGAATGAAGTTAGGTACCATTAAGGAAAATTTGGTAGAACAGATATGCCAAATTATGTCATCTAAATTGAAGAAAGTTCGAGACCAATAAGGCAAATTGGTAGAACAGATATGCCAAATTGTGTCATTTAAGATGAAGAAAAATTGATACTAATTTAGTACTTAAGGAAGAAAATTTAATAAATTGAATACCCCCAATCCTAACATCTTAATTTAAAAAAAAAATAAAAAATTGATGAAAGAGATACTTCCTACTCCTAAATTCTAAGTTAATAAATTACAACAAACACAAAAAAATTGATCTTAACATTTAAATAGTGATAAATTTAATAATCTAATCCAAACAAATCTTTCCCTGGTCACAATAGATCTGTCCATGGGCCTATGGGCACATTTTGGAAGAGTAGATAAGATACTCCTTACATCTAAGTAAAAGAAAATCCAATATCAACCTCTAAGCTACGACATATTTGGTAGAATAAATACACCAAAAAGAAACATTCATATTGATATATTTGGTAGAATAAATACACCAAAAGAAACACTCATATTGATATTTTTTGCCAATGTCAATTTGGTGAAATATATGGACATCATTTCAACGTTCCATAAATAAAGTTGAGTGTGTATCTAAATTAATGTTTTATGTCTTTGATTATTTTCAGCAATACTCTATCAATATTGATAGTTACCCCTATTAACCTTTCAATTAGAACAATTTTATGTTGGTTCGCTAATCTCAACTAGACATTAGAACAAATTAGTTGCAACTAACCATCATCTCCCAAGTCTGTCTCAGGATCACATTTACATCAGAACCTAAATCCATAATTATGTTGTCCATTTCATAATCTCCTATCTGCGCATTGAGACTTAAATCCCTATTTGTTCACTTCTTACTATGCACATGGTTAACTGATCTGTGTGCGACATGTTTCTCTTTTTCTTGGGAACAATGGTCAATCATTATGTAGATATTACTCAATGAAGATTCATCTTTCATTAATTCTAAACATCTTCTTAAGAAACTTTTCAAAGTGCTTACCTTTTCAGCTTGCTTCTCTGAATGGTCATAGACTAGAGGCATATCAAATACTGGTGGTCTATCATACAAGGGTGGAACAGTGGAAGTTGATACTATCTAATATGCTCCCGTCAATTATTTTCTTTCTTTCTAGTAGGTCTATTTATCTTTCCTTGGATTAAACAATGGTAATGTATCATATTCTTTTCTTACCCACTGGTGAATTATTTGATCCATCACATCTGCTCCGGTTGTCATTCCTCTGCATGTAACTACTGCTATATTAGGTTGTTCATCACACACCTGTACTTATATTATATGTATGTTCTAGTTTTGTTTCTGGTGTTGGTTCTGATTCCCTCTTGCCTTCCATTTTTCTATCATTTGAGGACAATCCTCCATCACATGGTCCAATGCTATGCAGTACGTGGATGTCGTGCATAGATTCAGATAATCACATGCTAAATATCTAACTTGATTACAATTATAACATATAATAGGTCTTCTTCCATGACCAAAGCCTCCTCTTCCTCGGCCTTTGAATCCTCCTCTGCCTCCTTTATTATAACCTCCTTCGATATTATTGATGATCCATATGAATGTCAGTGGCCTTCCACCTACTCCAACTGGCTCATTTTGGCAGTTTTCTAGTTTGGCATTTTTTTCTTAGTTTTTGGGTCCCTGACTTCTAGGTTTGTTTCGAGTCCCTAAACAACTTTTTTAGGGATATCCATAGTTAAATTGTATACAGAATCATATTTTGATGGCAACATGTGTATTCCTTGGATATACCTTCACAACGAGCTATCGTGCGCCTAAAATGGAGATCGTATGCAAAAGTTACAACCTCAGTGTTAACACATAAAATTGATCATGTAAAGGAGGATTTATGGTTTTCAGAGCCTACATTTAGCCATATCTCCTGCTATTATGTCATACCATCAACTAACATCCTCCTCAGAGTATGCAATTTAGAGTCGATTTGGTGCTACAAACTAGTTAAGGAAGAGGGTTGTCGGTTGGGTAGGTTGCAAGCATCCTAGTGCAAATTCAAAATTACCATCATCAACCTCATAGCCATCAGGTACTCCATGAGATTTTTGTATTGTTTGGAGGTCAAGAAGGGTTTGGATACTTGATTTTACTTTGGCTCTATGAACTGGCTCAGGTGCTATGGATTTAGATAGGCGCTATGAAATCCGCTACAGAATGTACTGCAGAAACTCTATTCTAAGACAGCTGAACTTGTATTTTTGACCCGCTAAATTCTAGGAGCATTTTCGGGTGAACTAGGATGAATTTTCAAAATAAAAAGGATGTTATTTTCAATAATGTACCCATTAAAATTAAACTCTTTCAATTTTAACATGTGTCACGGATTGGGAGATTCAAAAAAATATTTGAGCCCTATGTTTTCAGTTTTTGTGATTTCATGTTTGTGACATGTATTCTGACCATATGGAGATGAATTTCAAACAACCAAGAGAGGTTTTTCTTTATAACTAGATTATATACAAAAATCGTTCTCATATTTTACACATATGTTATATTTTGATAATTACAAGTGTCACTTTGAAGCCTATTTTTCAGAATTTTGCCTCCTGAAAAGCAGGAAATTAGTTAAAACATATCATTTTTTGTTTGTAGTTGTTTCTATTTTGGGAGAGGGGTTGGAGTTTGAATGGGTGAGATGAAAAGGGACTATATGGATATATATTCATTGTACAATAGGAGAGGGGGGGTGGATTCATGAGCCAAGAGAGGCTAGAGAGAGTAGGAGCAGTTTTAGTTGCTCATTTGTAAGCCTGAGAACCTGTTTGTAATGAAATTTTCTGCCATTAAAGATTCATGAGAGATGTTATCAGATTGTATTATTTGTTTTAACACTTATTTTTTATCTTACTTATTGAACATATTGTAGGTTTTGAGGGTCATAGCTGCCATTGATTGATGGATTCATGAACAACAGAGGACCTGTTGTAGCTTGCCCATTAAATTATTGTTCATTGTTTAAGAAAATCTTTATCTATTGCAGAAAGGATATCTCTATAATGGATGTTATTACTTTTTAAATATTCACCATGATTCTACTCATCATTATATATCTCTTTTTATGATATACAGTTTGATTTCCTTTGATCTATAGGATGTTATGACTCCATGCTCAATGGAATGCCTCTGCAGACGTTTTGTTGCCCTCTCCCTTTATTTCTCATCTTGCTGATCTACCTACTCAAACCATTTTAATACATTTACATTTTGATGGGTACTAGGATTATCCTCTAGATTTATGAGGGTGACTCTCAGTGCTAACACTTAGGAAGTTGATTTACTAACTTACCTCAATGGGCCCCACATGACTTATGGTGCTTCATCTCCCAGGGTTCGGTTTTTAGATGTCTAGTGTTTTTAGCATTCTTATTTATTGTAAAAAGGCCTTTATATTCTTATTGTAATCATATTCTTGTGAATGAGCGCAACCGTCACATCTCTTCTCAGAGATAAGCCACCACCATTCCAACAAGCTTGTTTTCCGCTACATGTTACAGTTTCAGCTTATTTCCTTATGGAATATAAACCAATTTTATTGTATATATGTTATTCTGTATTAAGCATATTTGACTAATGTATGTTTATTTCGTTATGCTCATAAAATCTGGATCAGTGATATCAGAGCAGTCTGCTCCTTGTCATTCTTAATGCACGTACCTAACGAAGTCAGGATACAAATGATTGGGTCTCGTTCTTGTTTCTCTTGAGGAAAAAGGATCTTGCACGCTCAAGCGACCTCTCATGGTAGGAGAAAATAAATACGAAGAGACAGGAGATCCTTTCAAAATGTTGCTCGAGAAAGCCCTCATGCAACAGAGGAATGAGATGATGGATAGTTTTGTGTAAACCCTTTAGCAACTACCAACAGGCAACACATCTTCCTCAAATAGAGGCGTCGCCCCCTTCAAGGTACAAATCAACTTTGATATTCCTATATTTNGTTTGAATCTACTAGAAGGGTATTTCTCTTTCCATAACTTCTCAAATAGAGAAAATATTACTTTTTCTTTCCTCAAAGTCGTTCCCCATGTCAAAGATTGGTGGGAAAATTTTTGTGAGCAAAATGAAATAGAGGAACCCTCATTATTTACAGTCGTGGTCACCTTGGAGTCCTTTAGGGATGCTATTAAGTAACAATTCTACTCTGTTGGAATTTATGACGACCTGTATACAAAATGGACCACATTGCAACAGGAAAGAGACCAAGAAGTGCTCGAGTTCACAAATATCTTCCATACCTTGGGCACCAAGATGGGTATCAAATATTCTAAGCGGAATCTAGTGCTCAAGTATCATGACTGTATGCATAGATACATCCCGACTGAAATGTATTTTTTGGACATCTCGTCCTTGGGTGCGACCTACCGATATTGTGTCAAAATTGAGTAGAAGCTTAAGCAAAAGACACGACAATTTGGGCTTGAGAATCCCTCATATAAAAATCAAGGAAAGGGCAGCCCCAACGCATAGAAAAAAGGATATAGAAAAGATGGAAAGCCTTAGGACAACCAGTCCAAGCCACAAGCAAAGAAGGACACCAGAAAGACAAAGAAAGATACCAGGAAGTGGTGCGACTTCCATAAGAGCCCCTAGAATAACACTGCTGATTGCCACTCAAAGCAGTCGCTGGTGGCTGAAGTGAAAGCCTTTAAATTAGATGTGGGTTCTAACTCTGATTTAGAACTAGAAATGGGGAGATAGATCATTGACGTGAAACCCAGTGCTATCGTTGCTACCACCAAGCTCTATCCCAGTGAACTAGAGAAGCCAGAGGAAGGAGAGAAACTTTTTCATTCACATATGTTGGTGAAGGGTACCCCACTACACTTCATTGTTGATAGTGGTAGCCAAAAGAAGTTCATCTCAGTAGATATTGTCAAGCATCTCACCCTGCCAATGATGTCGCACCCGCAACCCTACACCATTGGATGACTCCTCCAAGGAAGTGATATCCGTGTCATCCAACAATGTCACCTGTCATATGACATCAATCCCTTCAAAGATGAGGTATTGTGTGATGTTTTGCCTCTTGAAGTTTGTAATGTTCTTTTGAGACAACCTTTTTTATGGAAACATCATGTTTTATATGAGTCTAGGCCTCGCAACATTATTATTACTTTGAACAGAAAATTGTACATGATACTCGAGGTAGTCCCACCTAGTGTTATTTCCTTGATCTTTGCCAAGAAATGGAGAAGGGTCATCTCTCAGATGGGCAAATTTGTCTTCTTCGTGATTCGCTCTCAGAATAAGAAAAAGATCACAACCACATCTAGGGCCTCCACGACCGACCTCTCCACGCAATAGAAGAAAGTGGATAAGTTCATGGAAGTATACTCAGATATATTCTCCTCATCTATCGAGGTACCTTTGCAATATCAGGTAAATAATTCCATCGATCTGACCCCAGGGGAACCACTACCCAATAGGCTAGTCTACCGCCGCTCTCTGTTAGAGAACAAGGAGATCAAGTGAAAGATATAAGAACTACCGCACAAGGGGCACATCCATCCCAGCTCATCGCCTTGTGGGAGACCATTTATGTTGGTACAGAAGAAATATGGAACATGGAGACTCTGCATTGATTATCGGGCCCTGAATAAAATCACATTCAGGAAACGGTACCCGATTCCCCGAATCAACGACCTCCTTGATCATCTCATGGGGGCCAAATACTTCAGTAAGATTGATCTAAATTCTGGCTACCACCAAGTCCCGATAGAACAGACATATGTATGGAAGACCGCCTTCAAGTCAAAGGAAGGTCTTTTTGAATGGTTGGTCATGCCCTTTGGTTTGAAAAATGATCTAGCCACTTTCATGAGGATGATGGATGGTATCATGCGACCATTCACCAACACTTTTGTAGTGGTGTATTTGGATGAAATCCTCATCTACAACAAGACTTGGGAGGAACACTTGTAACATATTCAATAGGTTCTACACACCCTGCAACAACACAGATATACACCAACTTGGAAAAATGCTCCTTAGACATAGACAGGGTCCATTACCTAGGCTACATCATTGATCTGCATGGTGTACATGTGGATCCAACCAAGATCTAGGTCATCCATGACTGGCCAGCCCAAACCACACTCACTAAGCTTCAAAGATTCTTGGGCCTTGCCAATTTATACTGCATGTTCGTGTTGGGATTCTCCCATATTGCTTGGGACCTCAGCCAAGTAACTAAGGGTGGTGGTAAGGAAACATTTGTGTGGGTTTGGTCCCAACAACAAGTGTTCAATTATTTTAAGAAACTCTTGTGATCATCCCTAGTAATTTAATTACCAGACTTGCATCAGCCCTTTGAGATAAAGAAATATGCTTTAGACTATGTTGTTCTCACTCAGCATGACCACCCCAGGGCCTATCATAGTGAGACAGTATCAGATGTTGTCCGTAAGTACCCTAATTATGACAAAGAAATGTAATCCATTGTGCAAGCCTACTACCAGTAAAGACATTACATTCTTGGGAAGGAGAAAGTCATCCACACTGATCATAAGCCACTGCAGTTCAAGAAGACACAAGGAAAATTACAGAATGACCGCCATCAGAAGTGGTCCACATACTTGTAACAATTCCACCTCAACATCAAGTATAAAATAAGAAGTACCAACTAAGTCGTTGATTTCCTCAATCGAACGCTAGTTGCAGCAGTCACCATGGGGCTATACTATTGCGGCCACGAGAATTCTGGATGGAGCCAACTCTATGAGACAGTCCCAAACTTCACCACCACCTACAAAATGTTGGGCGCAAACTCAGTTGTCGCTAATTTCCATATTCAAGAAGGGTTGTTGTTGCATATGGGAGATATATTCATTACATCAAGTGAGAGAGCGAATCTGATTTGGGAAGCCCACTATAGTGGGGTGGAAGGACACTTCGATGTCGAAAAGATAGTGGAAATGTTGCAAAAACATTTCTACTGGTCAAAACTTCAACAAGATGTCAACAAGTATATCAGGTCCTGCATTGCCTGTGCTATTTCCAATTTGACCACTAAGAAACAAGGCCTGTACACCCCTCTGCCTACTCCTGACAGGCCATGGGAATCCATCTCAATCAACTACATGCCGGGCCTCCCATCCACCAAGAGGGGAAATGAATGTGTTTTTTTGGTTGTTGATCTCTTTTCTAAGATGGTGATTCTGGCCGCCTGCAAGAAGAACATCACAGCAGAGGCCATTGTCAATCTCTTCTTTGAAAGAGTCTGGGTACATTTTGGAATCCTACAAACCATTATCTCAGATTGGGACAGTCAGTTTCTCAGCACATTCTGGTTGAGCCTCTGGTCAGTGTTGGACACCAAGATCACTAAATCCATGGCCTTCTACCCCTAGACAAATGGCCAAACCGAGGTCATAAATTGAATGATCATGCATATCCTATGCATGTACATTTCCAGGCACCCTTGCACATGGGATGAGATTATTCCATGTGTTCAACATAGCTACAACCGAGCCCTACATAGCTCAACTAGCCATAGCCCTTTTCAAGTGGGGTTGGGATTCCAACCATTGGGTCCCATGGATGTTGCACTACCCCTTGTGGCCATCTCGACTGACTCATCTCGTACTCCAACTGAAGCTGAAAAAGCCACCCAGTTTATTTTCCACCAATAGGTTCAGGATATTCTACAGAAGTCCAATGCTAAGTACAAGCAGCTCCATGTGATCAACACTGAGTGCCACGTAGGTTTTAGGTGAGAGACAAAGTTTGGTTGCACTTGCAGAAAGAACGCCTTACAGGGCCCCATCAGAAGCTTCGTCCACTCCATTATGGGTCATACACCATCACCAAGGTTGTGGGTAACAATTATTTTGAGCTCAACATTCCTCCTTTCCTTGGCCTACAACCATTGTTCAATGTGGATTGCCTTTGACCTTATTTCCCACCATTATTGGACACCTCAAAGATACTAGAGAAGTTGACACCAACATAGCTCAACCTCGACTGCATACAACATGAATTGCGTGATCATATTGTGGAAACAAAGTTCAAGGTAACTCTTCATCAAAGGATCCAACTTTATCAAGTTGTCAAAGTAGGGCAGCTCCTGCACCAACGCAAGTGGCATACCCAGGGCCAAATTCAATAGAAATTCTCTCATCTAATGTGGAACATCAACATAATGGATACCATTTCCTCCTAAGGGGTCAGGATTGATCCACATGGATGTTGGTGGCCTCCCACCTATTCCAACTAGCTCATTTTGGCAGTTTTCGAGTTTGGCAATTTTTCCTAGTTTTTGGGTCCCTGACTTTCGGGGTTGTTTTGAGGCCCTAAACAACGTTTTTAGGGCTCACCACATTCAAACTGTTGACAAAGTTAGAGTCTGAAGGAAACATGTGTAGTCCTCAGATAGAACTTTCCAATGGGATATTGTGCACCTAAAACAAAGATCGCATGCAAAAGTTACGACCCCGGGAAGTTGATGTACTGACTTACCCCAATGGGGCCCACATGAATTTTGGCACTTCATCTCCTAGGGTTAGGTTTTTGGAATTCCTGTTTATTGTAAAAAGGCCTTCATATCCTCATTGTAATCATATTATTGCAAATGAGTGCAACCGTCACATCTCTTCTCAGAGACAAGTCGCCACTATTCCAACAAGCTTGTTTTCTACTACTTTTTATAGTTTCATCTTATTTCCTTATTGAATAGGAACCGATTTTACTGTATATTTGTTATTTTGTGTTAAGCATCTTTCAATAATCTGTGTTCATTTCGTTCTCCTCATAAAATCTAGATCAATTAAACTATGGATCTCCTCCTTCTGCTTCTTCAACTTGGACTCTATAAGAATCTACAATGTGTTCTATCATCAAGTCCAACACGTGAAAATCCTTCTCATCATGTTCTACTGACTTACAAAAGTTTCAAAACAATTTTCTCACAGTTCTCTGATATTTATGCATCAATGGATTTTTATGAGGGTGGTGACCCTCCATATTTCAAGTTTCACACCATAACCCTAATGGATTTAGAGATCATGTATTCAAGTATTTCTGGAATGACAGACACTCATCTTTATGATGGCCTTCTATTTTACAAGTGATACACTAGACTCCCTCGCACTTTTATTTTCCTTTTGTAATTTCTTGTAGCTTAATAGTCAGTGTTTCCATCTATAAATGTACTTGAGCCATCTCTGTGTTATTCTCTCCTATAGGGGATGCTTCAAATTTTATCACAATTTCCAGAGCTCCTGATCATGTTGCAATCTTCTACTATGTCAAAGGGAAACATATATGTTGCAATAAACCCGCAACAACACATTATTTGTGTTGTTCATCTTGAATCTGAAATGTTAATCGATCTTTCAATATATTAAACCTTTGGTTATAGTCCAATACTGATTCATTTACTATCTGTTTAATTTCCTTCAGCTTTGTAATACACTGTTAATGAGACTTAGGCTTCTAGAATTCTTTCAACAAAGCTTGTCTTACCTCTGAAAATTTTATCGTCTGACCCGTTGATGTAGTATTATGATATTTCATATACCATAATGGTTCATGATCTTTGAAATTTGATGCCAACTACATAATATTCACATCATGGTCATGGACATTCTTCACAGTCCATATCATGTCACAAATGAATAGATGTTGTTCTGGATCCTCTGAAATGGCCCCTTGAAAGAGAGGAATCCTTAAGGTGGGATCTACCTATAATGTCCCCCACCTCTTGCTGAGGAGGTTTGGGATGACTTACTAGTCTAGGTA
>JASDQU010027957.1:5600-16076 GCA_032191745.1 Picea mariana | reverse complement strand
ATTAGGACGAATTTGGTAGCATTTGGGGGTCTTCATCTTTAGGAGGGCCGAATCCTTGGTATTCATTGTCTTGCACAAGCTGTACCAGCAATCAACAGGGTCGTACTAGTATCTTGAGGGTTAGGATTAAACCCTAGTTTTGCAGTTGAGCATTCATCTTATATTACAGCCTTTGGGAGGCTTGATTTGTATCTCTGGGATCATTTTGTATGAAGCTCTATTATTGTCTTGAAGCCATCTGAAGTTATTCCAAATTTGCTTCTCTATTTGTATTAGGTGCTTTCTTTCTTATAATAAAGGTCAGATCTTGTTGTGGTTCCTATCTTATGTTTTGTTGATGATCTTCATATGATGGCAATGATTCTTGTATAATCTATGGCTAAATAACTGAATAAACCCTAAGGATGAATTATTCATGGCCAACTTGCATACACAACAATTAACAATCAAATCAATGGTTAGTTAGTAATTCCAACAAAAAAATTTGGCTTGGGATCATTACAGTGGTATCAGAGCTCTGATCCTCCAAACCTATGAGGATTAATGCATGCAAAGGTACAATGGTATCTTTATGGGCAGAAGGAAGAAGCAGGCTAGTGAAACAAAATCTGAAATGGAGGGTTTAGGAGATGACCATGAGCCATAGGGCTTGACTTACTTGGAAACCGAATTTAGTAAATTCCATAAAACCCTAAACACTATAGAAAGCAACCTGGTCCATCACTTACAAGAAAGCCAGGAGACAAACCAGAGGGAACAAACCGTAATCACTAAGACATTGAAGAAGGTATATGGGAATCTGAGGAATATTGATGAGAACCATACGATGATAAACCGACTATTGATGAAGATGAATCACCAGGGGAAAGACCCTAAGATGTATGGAAGCAAAGAGGCTAGTGGATCCCATGGTGAAACCAGGCATAATCCCGAGAAGGCTCCCAGGTCCGAGGGAAGCCATGGAGGGGGTATGTCACATGGATAGATGGGTAGCAGGGCTAACCCTAGGTCGTACTTGCCCACATTCATAGATGAACAGGTACAACTAGAGCAGGTGGATGACTTTTTTGAGCAAATGGAACAGTTTACTAGGGAGTACCATGGCTTGGATATGATAATTCAGAGGCAAATGTCCCTGGATCAATACTGCTGACTCAAGTTCAGAAACAAGCCTAGGTCGAACCATAGGAGAAGTTATGAGTTCGAATGAAGAGCTGGGAAGATGGAAATCCCATACTTTGATGGTGCGGCCAAGATGACATCATAGGCATGGGTACAAAAGTTGGACACTTATCTACAACTTAATCCCATGAGGGAGATGGAAGCCATCAAATTCGCCACTATGTATTTGGATGGCAAGGCTCATGATTGGTGGTATCATGGACTCACCACACTAGGCCACAATCAGATAATGACCTATACAAAGTTCACTCAGAGACTCATTGGCCGATTTGATCAGGGGGATCCTAAGCTGCACTTTTGGGATCTCACACAAATCAGGAAAACAAGAGAAACAAAGGTATACATTGAGGAATTCCAAAGGTTATCAGTCATGGTACAAGATATATCACCAACCAGACTTATTATGATTTTCACTGAAGGGTTGATGAAACCCTTGAAGGGTTGGGTAAAGGATTTTAAGCCTACCAACGTACAGGATGATATTTGGAGGAAAAGGGACCTAGGACCATATGCCAAACCAGATTTTGTACCTAGGCCACCTCTTAACACCAGAGGAAGAGATCAGAGACCTCCAATGAACCAAGGGGGACGTGACCTAAAGGGGTTTGACAGGGGTCGTGGCATAATGTAGGATAACACCAAGAGGGAAATGAGAAGGAAGAAACTCTGCTTCATGTGAAAAGAACCATGAAATCCATCACACAAGTGCATGGGCCCTGGCCAAGTGCACTACATAGAGGTGAACTCATACAATGAGGAGGAGGAAGATTACAACCAACTTGAGAACATGGAGGTCGAAACCATAGAGACAACAGAGGAGGAGGTAACAGGATAAGACAATACGGCTGAGGGGAAAGCCACCTTGGCATCTATCAGTGGTGTGCCCAAATTTAACACCTTCTGGATGAGAGGAGTCTTTCAAGGGCATAAAGTATTAGTATTGATTGATGGGGGAGCCTCTCACAACTTGATTGACTCAACATTTTTGAGAAGGAGGCATATACCCACGATGGAATTTGAAGGGTTCAAGGTGGAGGTAGCAGGTGGAAGCACTATGCCTTGTGATAGGTACATTCCAGGTATGAAGCTTACATTGGGTAGGCATGAGTTGGTACAGGACATCTATTTGATGGACCTTCCGAACACTAATATAATCC
Source organism: Picea mariana (assembly GCA_032191745.1). Lineage (NCBI taxonomy): Eukaryota > Viridiplantae > Streptophyta > Pinopsida > Pinales > Pinaceae > Picea > Picea mariana. Next base: position 13,737 of record JASDQU010027957.1, on the reverse strand, counting down.
TTGGAGTTCAGTAGCTCAGCACATTGGGGCCTATCACCACCAACTACAAGACCATGGAGATGCCATTTACAGAGGAGGGTGGACGAAAGGTAGTGATCATAGGTATGATAGGTAACTCTTCCAAGGTAGTCATGAACAAGAGGATGGAAGCCATCTTCAGGAGAGAGGATATTGTGTATGCAACTGAATGTAGGATTTTGGCACGTGTGGATGAGCAGGGTAAGGTTCACTACACTCCAAAGATCCAAGATATCATTGAAAAACACAACAAAGTGTTTCGATCGATTCCTCCAGGGGTGCCACCAGACAGGGGGTTTATGCATATCATTGAGCTAGAGACATGAGCTAAACCAGTCATCACCACACCATATAGGCATTCGAAGAAGTATAAAGATGAGATAGAGAAATCCATCAAGGATATTTTGGACATGGGGCTCATCAGGACAAGCTCTAACCATTTTGTTTCTTTAGTAATGTTGGTCAAGAATAAAGACGGGACTATGCGGATGTGCATTGACTTCCGAGCTTTGAATAAAAAGACAATAAAAAACAGGCACCCTATACCCAGGATCGATGAGTTGTTAGAAGAACTGCATGGAGCTGTCTATTTCACAAAGATTGACCTACGTTTTGGCTACCATCAAATTGTTGGTCAAGAAGAAAGATGGGACTATGAAAATGTGCATTGACTTCTGGGATTTGAATAAAAAGACAATAAAAAACAGGTACCCTATACCTAGGATCGATGAGTTGTTAGACGAACTGCATGGAGTTTTCTATTTCACAAAGATTGACCTACGTTCTGGCTACCATCAAATCAAGATGAGGGAGGAGGACATCTCAAAAACTGCTTTTAGGTGTCATTAAAACCATTATGAGTTCTTGGTGATGCCCTTCGGGTTAACCAATGCCCCAACTACGTTCCAATATTGCATGAACCATGTGTTCAACAAACAGTTGAGGAAGCACTTGATAGTATTTTTTGATGACTTTCTCATTTATAGAAAGACATGGGAGGAACACCTTCAGCATGTGGACCAAATTTTGCCTATCATGGAGGAACAGTCATTGTACGCTAAGGAGTTCAAATGTGAGTTTGGAATGATATAACTTATTTACTTGGGACACATCATCGGAGCAAAGGGGGTACAAGTACATCAGGAGAAAATAAAAGAAATTATGGAGTGGCCTACTCCTAAGACACTCACAGATTTAAGGGGATTTCTAGGCATGTGAACTTATTACAGGAAGTTTGTCAAAGGGTTTTCTCAGCTGTGTGCACCCTTGACCGATTTGACTAAGAAGGGAGCCTTTAAATGGAGTGAAGAAGCTCAGGTTACGATGGATTAGATGAAAAAGGTGATGAGCACGTTCCTAGTCCTAGCTCTACTAGATTTTAGCCTACCCTTCACCTTGGAGTGTGATTCCTTAGGATAAGGAATAGGGGTCATACTGATGAAAAATAGGCACCCTCTTGTCTATGAGAGTCGAAAAATTAGGGGACCTGAGCTAGTCTACAACATTTATGACAAAGAAATCCTGGATATCATGCACGCACTAGCCAAATTCAGACAATACCTGGTAGGTGCATGGTTTGTGGTCAAATAAGATCATAACAGTCTTAAATACCTCTTGGAGAAAAAGGAATTAAATGAAAGGCAACAAAAATGGGTAACCATAATACAGGCTTATGACTTTGACATTTAATTTGTCAAAGGAAATAACAACATGGTGGCTGATGCATTATCCCAGAGGCCATCCATCTATTCCATGACGAATGTATTTATTGACTAGAAGGACCACTTGGTGATGGAGTATGCAAAGGATCAGTTCCCTTGTCAGCTAATGGATGGACAAGTGCAGGATGATAAATTTAGAATCATTGACGACCTCATCTATTACAAGGGCCAAATCTTTCTGGTTCCTGGATTAGCCTTCAAGGCCAAGGTGTTGCAGGCATGTCATGAATCACTAATGGCAAGGCACCAAGGGATTGGTAAGACATATAGGTAGGTGAGAGAGAGGTTCTCATGGAAGGGCCTCAAGGAGGATGTAATGAGGCATGTCAAGGAATGTACCACGTGACAGGAGAATGAGGATGAGCACACTCACCCAACAGGACTACTGAAACCCTTACCCATTCCGAAGCACAAGTGGGAAAACATATCCATGGATTTCATCACTAGGTTGCCAAGGACGCAGGGGAAATACTGCATTTTCATAGTGGTGGAAAGGTTGACAAAGTTTGCACACTTCTTCTCCATAGCCACAAACTTCAGCGCAACAGAGGTGGCCAAACTATTTTTCAGGGAGATCTTCAGATTGCACGGTCTACCCAAGACCATTGTCAGTGACAAGGATAGCAGGTTCATGAGTACATTTTGGTAGGAGTTGTTCAGATTGGTTGGTACGACCTTGAACCCTAGTACCAGCTATCATCCTCAGACAGATGGACAAACTGAGATAGTCAACAAGTGGGTGAAAGGCTATCTCATGAATTATGTGGCAGGACAACATAAATAATGGGTTAGATGGTTTCACTTAGGAGAGTACTGCTACAACACCACCCATCATGTATCCATAGACATGACACTATTCAGGGCCTTATACAGCTATGATCCACTCTCTTTTGTGGAGATTTCTTTTGGTGATAACAGGGAACCAATGGTACAGGATTGGGTACAATAGAGACAAGACATCCTCAGAGAGCTAAAGGATTATCTACAGAGGGCACAAAACCAACATAAGGTCCAAGCAGACAAGCACAGAGTTGAGTGCACTTTTGAGGTTGGTGACTTAGTCTATCTAAGGTTCCAACCATATAGGTAGGCTTCTATAAAAGAAGCGGAGCATAGAAGCTACAACCACGTTTCTTTGGACCCCACAGGATCAACAGGAAGATAGGAGCTGTAGCCTGTGAGCTGAAGCTTCCACAGGGCAGCAGGATACATAATGTTTTTCATGTGTCCTACCTAAAGAGGGCCATCGACCAACACATCACACCCATTGAGGTACTGCCTCCCATGGATGAAGGGGGGAAACTTGTTTTGATTCCATAAGAGATACTGGAGGTTCGGGAGAAGAGGCTCAAGAAGATAAGAATCAAAGAGTACTTGATCATGTGGAAGGATCTACCCATTGAGGATGCCACATGGGAGAATGAACAGGTGGTACGTGAGACAGGTTTGGAATTGCTTGAGGACAAGCAATTTCTAGCAGGGGAGACTGTAATTTCCCCCACCTCTTGCTGAGGAGGTTTGGGATGACTTACTAGTCTAGGTATCCCCACTAGGCCATAGTCTCACACTCAGGGGAAAAGTCAACCAAACTAATGTTATATTCTTAAGTTGACTTAAGGAAAAGGTAAAAAGAGTTAAAAGATAACTCAATGAAGAAATAGAAGCATTGGAGGTTGAGTCAGGAGTTGACCCCGGGGTTAACTTAACTCAACAAGGAAGCAAAAAAAAAGTATAAAGAGAAGTCTAGGGCTCACCTCTCATTCATTGTAGATTTTGGTATTTGCTTGTTGATGCTCTTGAGCATACAGTTTTGAGGGTTTTGATATTACAAACCCAGTGAACAACTCAGTGGTGAAAGATTCTACTCACCTTGTTCCAAGCTTGGTCTCAGGGATGAAATACTCCACCCACACCATTCAACATTCATCATCTAATCAGGAGGACTTGCAGGGCCATACCAATTGGATCAACAGGGTTGTACCAGCTAGGGTTTTCTTACAGGGGTGCATCATTTGTTGAGGAAGAGTTCGATCCAACATATTGAGGAGGCTTTGGAGGTTTTCAACATTAGGGTTTTTCTTGCAAGCCCTTGCTCATCAGTTTGAGGGCTTCTTGGAGGAGTTATCATGTCCCTATCATCCATTTGCAGGTTGGGATGATTTTAGGAGGAAGAGGACGATTTGGTGATTCAATATTTCTCATATCTAGAAGGCCATAGGCTAGATATGACCTTGTAACTTCTCTCAAGTGCTTGTGGCTACCCGATCTATCATCCTAGAGAGTTTCAATGGATTCAGAGCCTATTTTCAACAAGGTCATACTATTGGCCATATTCAGGGTTTTAGGAGGGTTGTACCAGTCTAGAGTTTCTGTAGTTTGATGAGGAAGCTTCAGTGTTTGAGATCCATACTTCAAGTGGAGGCTTCCATTGCCTTTATCTATCATTGGAAGGAATTTGGCAGCATTTGGGGGCCTTCATCTTCAGGAGGGTCGAATCCTTGGTATTCATTATCTTCAGCAGGCCATACCAGCAATCAACAAGGCCATACCAGTTGCTTGAGGGTTAGGCTTAAACCCTAGTTTTGCAGTTGAGCATTCATATTCTATTACAACCTTTGGGAGGCTTGATTTGTATCTCCGGGAGAATTTTGTATGCAACTCTATTATTGTCTTGAAGCCATCTGAATTTATTCCAGATCTTCTTCTCTATTTGTATCATGTGCTTTCTTTCTTATAATAAAGGTCAGATCTTGTTGTGGTTCCTATATTATGATTTGTTGATGATCTTCATATGATGGCAATGGTTCTTTTATAATCTGTGGCTGAATAACTGAATAAACCCTAAGGATGAATTATTCATGGCCAACCTGCATACACAACAATTAATAATCAAATCAGTGGTTAGTTAGTGATTCCAACAAAAAAATGGGCTTGGGATCATTACACTACCTCCACCATTGTGTTCTACATGGTGTTCTTTTCAGATACCACTAACTGATTCAGACTCGATGTACTACTTCCACTACTTTGATTGCTTCAACTACTATTTTTACTTCTTCCACTAACTACAATTGAAAAAAAATTTGATCTTACCTCAGTTCATGGTGATGCACATGGGGTCGTGAATTTGACACAAAATTTTATCTAAGTGGGATCCTCTTCTATTGGACTGAGTTGACAGATATTTTATTTTTTGCACAAAATCCCTTTGATATGGAATATTGAAATGGTTTCTCTTTCCTCGATCTCATTGTGCTTCCTTTCTCTCTCATCCACAATCCTCTTCTTATTCGGTATAAATATCTTACTGTTGCACAATATTCCAATCTATTCATTCATCAAACACTCTTCTTCACTTGTCATCCTCAACCCATCCATTCCCCATTCCTTATTTTCATCCCTTTCTACACTCTAATCATTCCCTGGTTATCCCTCAGCTCCCCTATGTGCACGAAGGTGCTTAGCAATCATATTCCATTGTCATCACTCCTTTGTTGCACAAAAACATATTAATCCATGTATATATTGTTTTCACGTATCTTCCATGTGGTCCCTGGTCCCTTGAAGAATTCTCTTTCAACAACACTGTATGACTTAGTATAATCTATGGAACATTTAGAAACATAACTTCCCAGTATACTATCCAACAAGTAGTCAACTACATGTGATGTCTTATTACTTACTGCATTAACTTGTTAGATTAATTCAAGAGTCCAATTCCTTGGAACCATAGTCTGATATCTTCTGATTTGTTCAATAAATCTCTAGATCCACTATGCTAACAAATTCAAAAAGTCAACAAAGAAAATTTCATGTAAATATGTAAAAACATACCTTTGTGACCATTATTCTGCACTAATCCATGGATTTTGATTCTGATCTACTTCAAAATCGATCTCCTTAGTATTCCACCATTTTCTGATATCCTCCTCCTCCACATCCTCCTCATTCGCAGATTTTGGTCCCGAAAATAGAACCATTTTTTGGCATGCAGTGGGAAGACCCAGGGTTAAACAATAATAAACCAACAAAACCCTTACATGGCATCCCTTTTAGCATCACCTAGAAGCAATTGAAGTCTCATGTGAGGCTTCTAGAGGGGTTGTAGGAACTAAGTTTCTGCAGTGATGAGGGGAAGGGAGGTACTCAACATGACCATACTATGCATTGTCCATCCATCATATGTGTGTGCAGTTTCCATTACTTAGCCTTTAATTATAATGCAATATACCTTATGCACAACATTACTCCACTTAACATTTCACTCATTCATCATTAACTCAATTCCATAGGATCATAAGAACATATATCATAGACATATTCCAAAATACTAAACATTCTCCATCATTACACAGTAACCACAAAACAATAAACAAATCTATACTAAACATCCATCATATTCGTTAGAAACATAACACACATAAGAAACACATCAAAACACAAGGTTTTATCATGGTTCACCCCAAATTGGGCTATGTCCACAATGGTTGGCTTCTTATTAATTCATTCATAATCTCCATTACATTCATGTGCACTGTGCTCATACATTGATCTTCATTAAAAACCTAAACCTTCCCTAGCCATTCTATGTTGCATTGCACACATACTTCTGTATTGATCTTCAACTCAGATCATACTCAACAACTCAACCAAAACAATAAATAATATTAACCACTAACCAACTCTTCACACTCAAGGTTACCTTCTACCCAAAACTGATTACATATTTATAGTATTCTATTAGGGCTRATCCCATTACAACATGGTTACAAAGTGGAAAAAATGTCCCAAAAATTCCTAAMTYGCTCCTGTTTTTTGAGCGTTGACTCCTGATAATGTGCTAGATGCTTTCCGTGTGTGCTTCTCCTTTACCAAAATGTCACATGATTCCCAAAACTTATCCAAAATAGCCTGCTCCAACATCATCTCTCCTTACAAACTGTCAAATTCATGTCTTCTTCTTTGGTGTCTAACCCGAGACACTTTTGGAATGCTTATGGAGTCTTCATATGCATAAAATTTATGTGTTTAATAAGGATGTGAGTGATGTCTATGAGTTCTGAAAACACTTCTTGAATGACCAGTTCTTTTGTAGTTATCTTTTCTTTCATGATATCTTCCTTCTTCCTTTTGTCTTGAGTATGATCCATTCTTTGCTTCCCTCTGAAATTGATTTACGATTTGCATCATTTGAGAATATATTTGATTTTTTTCTCTCATCATATTCTCATTGTATTCTTTGGAACTTTTCACTTCTATTCTCAAACTTCTCACTGTCTTTATTAATGTTTACAGCCCCCCCTTTCTCCCGTGCCCATTCAATTTTGTCTATGCATTACCAACATTGATATTTTGAACTTTGGCTTCTCTCTCATGACTTAAGGCTCCATCTCCTTCCTCCATTTCCCAAATTTGGATTATTATCTTGAATTGATATGGTTATATCCCTTAGTTCTACAAAATGTGCAAGCAACCATTTTGTTAGAATCATGTATATTATATAATTTTTTTTAATTAATGCTGCATGTCCTTTTTATTCTCAATTCATGAAGAATTATATCACATTTCTCCAAATTATATAAATTATAGGTTATTATCCTTTGAATCATATTTCCAATGGATATACTCATGTCTCAATCCGAGTTCTGAGCGAAAAGTTACAACATTCACAAGTTGTAATTTCCACTCACTTACTACTACAAAAATCTCTTTATTACTTTCTGAGAAATTTTAGTTCCAAATTCAAAATTATATGTTGATATATGTATTCTCATCCTCAATACCTTTCCAACTACTATTTGTTTTCTCAAATATGATCTTTGAACTGAAAGTTATGGTCTGGAGTAGTTTATACTATTTTTCCCAATTTATCCATGTATGATACAAGTGTCTTATTTCTCTTCTCGCACATTTTCACTTATCCAGATCCCAAATATGGCTCCATGGATATTTTCTATCACTCAAAATATTTCCATATACTACTCATGTGCCTCAAATAGACTTTTGAGCAAGGAGTTATCCCCTCTGGAAGTAAACTGGTGGTGAAATTTTACCTTAATTGTTTTGGTTGTAGCTTTCTCATACGAGCTTTTTTTTGTTCCTGAAGTAGCTCATTAGACAGATCTTTTCGAGTTATTTTATTTAAGATGTAGAACAATAGTGCACCTTGGTACACTATGTTCTCTTTGGTTTTTATTTCCTAAAAACATCATTAGGACCTCAAAATCACACTGCAAGTTTATGACCTTAAAAGAAAACAAAAAAAAAAATCATAAAATTTTGACTGCTTTATGTGGTAACATCCTTTTAAATCTGAATAGTTGATCTCAAATCAGGTGGAATATAATTTGTTGATATGCTAATCCTTTTTAAACCTCACAAATTAATTTCCACTATTG
>JASDQU010027956.1:9102-22098 GCA_032191745.1 Picea mariana | reverse complement strand
CCGTAACTCCACGTGTATTGGGAAGACTTCATGGAAATTAGTAGACCATTTACAAGAGGAAGTCAAATGGATTGGAAATGATTGAGAAGTGGTACAGTCGAAACTGTCCATCTTCCAAGAATCGAGAGGAGAAAAAGAAAACGAGAGGGGTTCATTGGGGAGGAGGGAATCAGTTCAGTGGGGAGATAGAGAAAGAGGGGACAGAGAAGGGTACGACTGCATACAGTGCGGAGGAAGTGAACACCAATTTTGGTTCTCATTGTGGGACAGAGAACACACACCCAATCATCGAATAAAGAATGATATTCGTGCTAGATTGTCTGGTGATGTAATGAGATTGCAAGAGAAATTTTGTCATGTTAATAAAGAATCTTTAGTCCCTGTTTAAATGTTGTTTCTTGTTTCCTTTTCCTGTCACTATCAATCCTCATGGAATTCATTAAATGTTAATTTTTGTTAACATTAGTATGTTGGTAGGTAGTTGTGCACTCTGTGGGCAAAATTTTGGTTCTATAGTTGAGTGAGTACAGGATTGGGGTTTACTGCATCACAAGTGCTAGGTCAGCTCAAGAAAATGTCACATCATCCTCAAGTGTGATGTTATCTCTAAATATGCAATGCCCTCATAGGGTATGATGTCATCATGGGAAAAGGATCCAAGACCCCTCCCAAGAGGTGTATTACCATCAACATATGCCATGTCATGAAACCAAGTGTCAACGTCCTCAAGGGGTGCAATGTCCATGGTGGGGGCTCCCTTGTCTCTTAGTGACACGTCAGGCTCATGGTGCAACATCCTAGCTCCCAAGGGTAACGTCCAAGGTCCAAGAGGTGTGGAGGGTGTCAAGATGCATGCCAAATCATCACATGGTCCAACTCTCATCATCAAGGCTCCAACGACCTCCATAAAGTGTGCAACGTCCTCCATGAAGTGTGGGAGAAGCATCAAAATGTCCTCCAAAGGACCATATCAAGCGTGCATCATCATCAAGCAAGGGCTCAAAGTCAAGTGAGATGAACCATCATGGACACAAGAGTCGTTAGAATCATAAAAAGTGAGTTACAATTTAATACAAAATCCACATAAGTAATTCACATTAGGTATCTTCTTCAAACTTCACATTAGCTTACATCTTTATGCAATTTGTCAAGTTTAAGTATGGGAGTACTATCATAAAACCCTATTAGGTGTGCTAGTACCCCAAGTAGAGGAGTATTTCCCGAGAAACCCATCAAGGTGTAAGTGTGAGTGAGTGGTATGACTTGGGGTTTACTTCATGGTCATGGTGTCATTGACATGCAAGGTCACATGTGATGTTTATCTCCACGAGCACCTTTGTAGAGGGAGCGCTTAATGCATTNTGTCATGTTAATAAAGAATCTTCAGTCCCTGTTTAAATGGTGTTGTTTCTTGTTTCCTTTTCCTGTCACTATCAATCCTCATGGCATTCGTTAAATGTTAATTTTTGTTAACATTAGTATGTTGGTAGTTGTGCACTCTGTGGGCAAAATTTTGGTTCTATAGTTGAGTGAGTACAGGATCGGGGTTTACTGCATCACAAGTGCTAGTTCAGCTCAAGAAAATGTCACATCATCCTCAAGTGTGATGTCATCTCCAAATATGCAACGCCCTCATAGGGTATGATGTCATCATGGGAAAAGGATCCAAGACCCCTCCCAAGAGGTGTATTACCATCAACATATGCCATGTCATCAAACCAAGTGTCAACGTCCTCAAGGGGTGCAATGTCCATGGTGGGGGCTCCCTTCTCTCTTAGTGACACGTCAGGCTCATGGTGCAACATCCTAGCTCCCAAGGGTAACGTCCAAAGTCCAAGAGGTGTGGAGGGTGTCAAGATGCATGCCAAATCATCACATGGTCCAACTCTCATCATCAAGGCTCCAACGACCTCCATACAGTGTGCAACGTCCTCCATGAAGTGTGGGAGAAGCATCAAAACATCCTCCAAAGGACCATATCAAGCGTGCATCATCATCAAGCAAGGGCTCAAAGTCAAGTGAGACGAACCATCATGGATACAAGAGTCGTTAGAATCATAAAAAGTGAGTTACAATTTAATGCGAAATCCACATAAGTAATTCACATTAGGTATCTTCTTCAAACTTCACATTAGCTTACACCTTTATGCAATTTGTCAAGTTTAAGTATGGGAGTACCATCATAAAACCCTATTAGTTGTGCTAGTACCCAAGTAGAGGAGTATTTACCGAGAAACCCATCAAGGTGTAAGTGTGAGTGAGTGGTATGACTTGGGGTTTACTTCATGGTCATGGTGTCATTGACATGCAAGGCCACATGTGATGTTCATCTCCACGAGCACCTTTGTAGAGGGAGCGCTTAATGCATTGAGTTACCCTTTCCTTAGCATTGTTTCTTTCCACCCTTATCTTGCCTTTTGACATTCATTGTTTTTCTTTGCAAGCTCTTTTTCAGGTTTATGCATTTACTACATCGCGATAATTTGATTAAGTCATTTCTTTAGATATGCATTCAGTGCATTAGGACTTGGGGTGATCATAGCGAGCAGGTAGAGCTCAAACTTACTTAGCTTTTTCTTTATCATTTATATCCCATTATTTTCTTTTGCATTTTGAATTTATAACATGTTCTTTTCATTCTTTCTTACAGTTGCATCAACCTCGAGCATTCAAGCCCCTTCTTCTCATAGGAGAATGAAGTACAAACCTTTTTAGGATACATGTAACAACCATTCCCAAAAGATAGGACAACGGAAGGAATATAGATGGAAAGTGTTAAGCATGGAAAAGGTATGGGTATGTTACCCCTATCAAGGCCTCCCAGTAGTACCCCTTTTCCCAGGAGTGACAACACTTGACTAAAGTACATATGATGGCCACCAAGATGAAACAAGGAAAAAAGCATAACTTCCAAGCATCGTGATTCATTATCTGACTTCAACCCATGATCCTTACCTAAATGCCCAATACATTAAATGTAACACTTTGTATGAAACAATGGCTAATGTGTCTCATGTGTGTTGAACCACCATCATCGACTGAATCTGCTGATCAAGTGAATGAGCTGAGAAATGACGAAGAAGAGGCATCTGAGGGGTTGTTGTCTGTGGAGAATGCTGGTCATCATCTTTGGGACCACTATCTACAATGTGGATCATGAAGAATGATCTCCTCTAGTTACCCCGAGGTGAGAAGGGGTAACAAGACCAAAGGACATTGAACAAATTGATGAGGGATTTCTAGGTAGTCAGACATGTCTTGGTGTTACTTAACTGAATTAGATGACATAGACAGTAATGATTAACTTGAACCCCATGATAGATCGCCCCAATGCAAAGGGTGGTTCTCTTGGATGATCTCTTAGTTGTAGGTGTGTGAGACTATGGCATATATAAATCAATTATCTTATATGTACTTTGACTCTTTTAATACGAGTAGAATCTAGATGCGGAATCTGTTTCTAATGTCCCATTTATTGTGTGTGCATGTAGATAATGCTATGATTTCAGATTTATGCAAGTTGATTTGTTTTTGAGAGTCTAAACTTTAAAGTATACAAAATTTCCTCTGAAAATGTTTGGCGACCCCTATGTTGTCCCTCGTAGCCCATTCCGTTCCATGGAGTTCCCTTCAGTTCCCTGTTTCCCTTGACCCCAAGCTAGTCTTCGAGACTTGGGTTCGCATTGATTTTGCTGTTTCATGTTGTCTTTCTGTAGCATGATCTCTCATTGGAAATATCATTTCTTAAGATATGTTTGGCAACGTTTGTAGTATGTAGTACTTGTGTGGAAAACGCTTATTCTAATTTAAGATTGGCTGTTATGACTGTGGGATGGAAGGTTGATGTATTTTTATTACATCCTTTTGCAGGAAAGGAATCGGCATTGTTCATATGTTGAAGCAAATTCGATTGGCACTAAAAGCATGAGATTACAAGGCCTATATTGTACCAATCACTCAAATGGGAAATCTAATCTATTAGGTCATGCATTGAAAGTATTTCTGCCATAAAAAATAAAAAAAATTTACATTTTCGTGGCGATATGCAAGTAAATCTCTATTTTTTGGCGAAATTATAGTCTTTATATGAACAGATTTTTATGATATAAGATCATTTCTTAAGCAAGCACTTTCTTGTTAGTTCGAGGCAATTTGTTAAATAGAGGGTAATAAAAATCCTCACTTCTATGATTAGTCAAGGCTTACTTGTTGGAAATGTCATGATGTGTTTGTGTTGACTTCATATTCATATAGATATTTATCTTATTTGGATTCTTGGGCTATATTCAAGACATAAGAAGAAGTGGAACAATAATGCTTTTGTACCTATCATCCAATATGTTATGTATTACGTAAGCAACTCATATGTGCAAAAGTTATAGAAGCCATAATGGAAATTTTGTGAAAGCATTTATTTATGTTTAGGATTGCTTATTTTTTTATTATTCAACATATTTCTTTTGAGAATGTGATCCAGAATGGATCATTATATAATTTATCATTTGTCTTGGTATTTTCTAGGAGGAAAAATTGGAAGAATTGGCTTGCAAGGTCCATTTTAAGAGCAGGTCTCAGTTTGGTGATTTGGGGTCGAAAAACTTCTAGAATCGGTTTGATGCATCAAATGGCATTTTTGGGGGTCAGAACTTTGAGCTTAGCTCCCACCTCCTCGACGTTGTTCTACACATCGTAAGCTTTCCAATGGTGCAAAAATCACCTCGACCAAAATTCGTATGCAGAAGTTATTCGTCTCACAAGTTGACTTACCATGTCAACCATCTTGGTATCGAGTGGATGTCATATTAACCCCTATTACTCACTCATGGGGCTAGTCATGTGTGGACTTTCAAGAAGATTCTAGAGTGTCTAAAACCCTAACACTAATTGAAGGTTGAGGCATGCAAAAACCCAAACCCTAACCCTAGACAACTATCAGGCTATATTAAATATTGGGCCACTAGGAAAGGAAGGGATTCCATTCTTTTGGTATTGTTATTGTCCCATGGTTGAGTAGAGCATATAGGGGTAGGATGTTGAAGCATATCAAAAGAGGTAGAAGATTCTATAGTAGCCATTTAGGGCACAATGTTCATGGCAACTCCATAGTGAGTGGCACTTTCATTGTACTTGCATTTCATAACAGAGGAAAAGAGAGTGGAACATAGACCTCACCTTCTATCTGAGTTTTCTCTTGTATTGGGTTTCCCAAGTCACATCTTGTGTTCATTTGCTTGTTTCTTTCATTTCAGTTTTAGTTGTTTCCATAATTTTGACCACTATGTTGGTAATAATAAATTTGAGATCTAAAGTAATAAATTGCATAATAAAATATTTCAAAATATTGTAAGATCTATTGTGACGAACTGTTCCAGTGGAATATCCATGACAGTTTACATATCAACATGCCTTAAACTTTAGAAAATATGCTCTATAATAAATTTAATTATGAAGTTATGTTAAATGTCATTTGGTGTGATATATGTTCAAAATCCAAAAGTTAATTAGGTAGTTTTTAACAAACCATCTTTCGGATACACATGATGAGCATTGGGCATTCTTTAGTATAAGAGAGGCTTATTGCATGTCGAAATCACATGTTTATTGGTCTACTTTAAGAGGTTAGTTGTGATTTTGGGTTCTCTTGAGATATAGATTGGTTCACTTAAGGATTGATGTTTACTAGATTATGGTCATGGTAACAAACCATCTTTTGGATACATATGATGAGCATTGGGCATTCTTTAGTATAAGAGAGGCTTATTGCATGTCAAAATCGCATGTTTATTGGTCTACTTTAAGAGGTTAGTTGTGATTTTGGGTTCTCTTGGGATATAGATTGGTTCACTTAAGGATTGATGTTTACTAGATTATGGTCATGGTACATTTTGGTCTCATTCACTTCTTAAGTTTTAATGACAAATATATATTATGAACAAGTCTCGTGTTTAAGTAATATTGATTTTCCATTTATCATGTATTAATGTTTTATAATTTGTCATTTATCATATATAAATGTTTTATAATTTTCCATTTATCATGTATTAATGTTTTATTAAATGATTAATTTTCCATTCATCATGTATTAATGTTTTATTAAATAATAATTAATTTTTCATTCATCATGTATTAATAATTATTAAATAATAATTATTTTTTCATTCATCATGTATTAATGTTTTATTAAATAATAATTAATTTTCCATTCATCGTGTATTAATGTTTTATTAAATAATTAAGACCATGTTGATGGATAGTAAAACGAGATATTTAGGGTCACTATATTTTCTCTTAAAGACTTTATGTTTTATTAAATAATAATCAATTTTCCATTCATCATGTATTAATGTTTTATTAAATAATAATTAATTTTCCATTTATCATGTATTAATGTTTTATTAAATAATTAAGACCATGTTGATGTATAGTAATAGTTCAGTCAAAACGAGATATTTAGGGTCACTATGTTTTCTCTTAAAGACGTGGGCATGTAATTATTAACAACTAAGACATTGAGAGATGAGACTTTCCATTGAAATAGAATAACGAACAAAAGTTAAAATGAGGGTACATAGTTCTATTCATCAATAGATTTGGAACATCAGCATCATTACTACTCGTACCATGGGCTTGAATGAGAAATATTGCATTACTATATGAGCCCCCATCCCTATCCTTTTATGGTGCTAACTTGGATGTAGATTAAGATAATGTTGAATTATCTTTTTATGGTGCTAACTTGGATGCATATTGAGATAATGTTGAATTTATTGCCTTTGTTGAGCTTTTAGAAGCCACTTAGTTTTGAGAAGGGTATACTAGTTGTAGGAATTGTTTATTCAAGTCAAATGCATGGAATGGCTCATTGTAAGAATTGTTTATTCAAGTCAAATGCATGGAATGGCTCGTTGTAAGAATTGTTTATTCAAGTCAAATGCATGGAATGGCTCCTCCATCAATTTAGTGTTTGGTGTGGAATCTCTTTCACCATTGAGAGGCATGCTTGATTGACTAAAGTTTCTCATTCTCTAGCAGTTTTAAAGTTTCTCATTCTCTAGCAGTTTTGCATCTATCTTTAGCATTTTTGGAATGGTAAAAAGGCTTAACTTACCACATTAAATTGGACCACTTTTGGACATTGAAGAATGAACACATGTTGTCTATTGCATTTTGTCAGGAATCCAATGTTTCATATATTGTGTGATTTGATTATTTGATTATATACGATTGAGTTATGCCTTTGAAAGTGTTAGGGACATAAAGTTACACAAATTTTGAAAATTGTTATTAGGACTATCAAAAGCTATTTTTTTTACTAAAGTCATAAAGGTCAAAGAAATTTGAGAAACAAATGGAATTAAAAGAATAAATAAGTCTATATGATTGATTTATGCCTTTGAAAGTGTTAGGGACATAAAGTTACAGAAATTTTGAAAATTTTTATTAGGACTATCAAAAGCTATATTTTTTACTAAAGTCATAAACGTCAAAGAAATTTGAGAAACAAATGGAATTAAAAGAATAAATAAGCCTATTTTTTCTAACTTCGTGAAAAACTTTAGTTTATGTTATTAGTCCAAAAAGTTTGAATTAGTGGGAGTTCAATCTTGTTCCCATATTTCCAATTCTTCGCTCTTAGTAATGTAGTTGTGTTAGTTGATTGAAAATTGGTGGGACGATTAATTATGTTGCTAACGTAAATGGAGTTAATTAGGGAACCCACCCATGTGGCATAAAGCATTGGTTGTAGTGATGTAAGATGGATTCATGAAGATTTAAATGCACATCAAGATATTTGTTGAATGCTCATCTCCTCGGGATAAAAGTCAAAAGGAGAATGGGAGATGAGAAGCATTGATTTCCATTTTTTCACAACTTCCTTTTGGGTGGATGTGTTGACAATATATTAATTTGTACATGTTTTATTGTAAAGTTGTTGCAAGAGTTAATATGGAAAATATTGAAGAAGGCATGGGCAATTTCCATTCCTAGATAAAATTGTTAAGGTTTAAGCTATTATTAGAGTTCTTTGCATTTCACTAGATAACAATAACATCGGATAGGATCACTAAGAAATACACAATCACAAGAGACGCATCATTTATCCTAGGAAACCTTCATGGGGGAGAAAACCCAGCAAAACTTTCTTATTATAGATAGCTAATACAATGCCAAGAGATAACTCAAACAAATACAGAAAGCCCTCTCCCAAGAATGTGCCTCTCTCTCTTTCTCTCTCTTCTCCAACTGCATCTCTGAAACGTGCTCCTCAAATGAACAAGTGAGTGTGTGTCTAAGTGAGGCGCTAGCCTCCTTATTTATACAACTCTAGTACGTGTGGAGGTGTCTTTTCATTGGCAAAGTCGACTTCTCAATCTAGGTGGTTATAACCACCTTTAATATATTCTAGGGCCGACTTCTTATTCTTCCTTTTACAATTATGTTTTGACCAATCCGCAAAAGGGGATTTGGTCTTTTACAATAGCTGAAATGATCAATCTGCAATAGGGGATTGATCTAATGAATAATGCAACAATAATAATTAGAATACACTTTGCAGTTGCATTATTTCAACACTCCCCCTTAACAAGAAGGGTATTCTACAACAGCATCAGGCGAGAGAGAGGACAACATCATCAACAGCATCAGGTGGGTGAGAGGACATCATCAATATCATCTTGGAACATTGACTGGCGTATCTATAAATCATCGGAAGTTTTTTCTCATCGGCAACATCGTCATTCTCAGTGGAATGAAATCATCATCTACATCAATATGGATTAGTATAAAACTAATACATCATCATCACAGCACGAGGTTGGTCACATCATCACAACACAAAGCTGGCTCATCATCACAGCACGAGGCTGACACGCTACACAACAATTAAGCTGGAATCACAATACTAGACTGGCTTTACGTCACAGTAATTAAGTTGGAAGCGTAGTTCTAGGTTGGCTTTACGTCACAACAATTAAGCTGGAAGCATGGTACTAGACTGGCTTTACGTCACAACAATTAAGCTGGAAGCACAGTACTAGGCACATCTCAACACAGCAATCTAGATTGGCTTTACGTCACAACAATTAAGCTGGAAGCACAGTACTAGGCATATCTCAACACAACAATCTAGTCTGGTTTTACGTCACAGCAATTAAGCTGGAAGCATAGTACTAGGCATATCTCAACAGGACGATTAAGCTGGAATCACAGTACTAGACTGACTTTACGTCACAACAATAAAGCTAGAAGCACGGTGCTAGACTGGCATATCTCAACACAACACTACTCCCCCTTTCAAGGGAGGTCCTTTCGGACTATACCAAGCTTATCTCGAAAGTGCTCAAACTTTATACGAGATAGAGGTTTGGTCAACACATCGGTAACTTGTTCATTTGTGCTAACATATTGGAGCTTTATGGCTCCTCTCTGCACCATGTCACGGATGTAATGATATCGGATCTCTATGTGCTTCGACTTGTGATGAAATACAGGATTCTCTGTCATCTTTATGCAGCTCTGGTTGTCACATAGGATCGTGGTTGTTTCCATCTCTAGGTCGAATAGACTAGTCAATAACTTACGAAGCCATATAGCTTCGCAGCTGGCAGAACACACAACAATGTATTCTGCTTTTGTTGTACTGAGAGCAATGTTGGATTGCTTCCTACTCTACCATGAGATCATGGCTGATCCCAAACTGAAACAACATCCTAAAGTGCTCTTCCTGTCAGAGACCACAATCATAGCTGAGACCACAATATAATGTACCCTTAAGGTACCTCATCACATGTTTTGTAGAAACTAGGTGAACATCTCTGGGTTCTACCAGAAACTGACTCAAGGTGTTCACAGCAAAACAGATATTTGGTCTGGTGTTCATCAGGTACATCAACGATCCAATGATCTGTCTATACAACGTGGCATCAATCAATTCTGACGAAGTGTCGACCAATATCTTCAGCTTCGCTTCCATGGGTGTATTCATGGACTTGCACTCCAACATGTCGAATCGCTTCAGGATTTCGACTGCATACTTCCCTTGGTTAAGGAAGATTCTCTCTGGGCTCTGCCATACTTCAAGACCTAAGAAATAATGCATTAGGCCAAGGTCTTTCATCTCAAATTCTGAAGCGAGCTTCTTCTTACATTCGGTGATGAGCTTTTCTTCTCCAGTTAAGAATAAGTCATCCACATACAACAACAATATCACCGGCTCATCGTTCATAACCTTGAAGTAGAGGTTAGAATTAGCTTTACTCTTGGTAAAGCTCAAGCTCATCAGAAAACTGTCTATCCTGCCATACCAAGCTCTAGGAGCTTGCTTCAATCCGTACAAAGCCTTCTTCAACTTGCAGACATGAGTCTTCCTGTCTTCAACTTCAAATCCTTGAGGTTGCTTTATATACACTTCTTCTTCAATGACACCATTTAGGAAAGTTGTCTTTACGTCCATCTGGTGCAACTTCTACTTCAACTTAGCTGCAAGGGCTATGATGGTTCTGATCGAAGTGTATCCGGCGACAGTAGCGAATGTCTCTTCATAGTCAATGCCTTACTTTTGAGAAAAGCCACAAGCGACAAAACTTGCTTTATAGTTCTCAATACTTCTATCAGCAGCATGTTTTATTTTGAAGAGCCATTTGTAAGATACCACATCCTTACTCTTCGGTCTGGGAACTATTTCCCATACATCATTCTTTATTATGGATTGGTATTCCTCTATCATGGCATCTGCCCATTCTTTCTTATGAATGGCCTCTTCAAAACAGGTAGGCTCCTTCTCTAGGAGATCACACATCAAGGCCATATAACTGGAGAATGGCTTAGGTCACTTCACTTGTCTCGTGGTTCCTTCGAGAACACCATACTTCTCTCCATATTGAATAAGCTCCCTAGTCCAAGCAGGCTTTCTCTTATGGGAGATTGTCATCTGAGGAGATTCTTGAAATTCTACTATATCATGATCTTCTAGAATTTCCTCATCAGGAGAAGTTACAACTTTTCTCACTAGTTCTTCAGCTCTAGGAACCTCCCTCATTGATTCTGCAACTCTGGGAGCTACATGTTCCTCTTCATATACTTCTTCAAGCTGGCATCTTCTCGATTTCTTGAGAGTTGCATCTTCATCAAAGGTCACATCCCTGTTGATCTCAATGTGATGGTGACCTGGTATATAAATCTTGAAGGCCTTGGAGACTTCATAGTATCCCACAAATATTCTCTTCTTTCCTGAGGGTTCCAGCGTGTTTCTCTTCTCTTTTGGAATATGTATAAATACTGGGTAGCCAAATATTTTGAGATGGCTTACCTCTAGCTTCTTTCCGGTGAACATCTCTTCTGGGGTCTTGAACCCAAGTGCACTATGGGACAATCAGTTTTGTACATCTCCAACACGTTTGATCTATATAGATCAATATTGGAAGTCAATACTGACTTTTCTTCTCACGGAAGAATTCATATCCTAGTCTTTCTGACTGGCTTCCTTCTTTGTCACTGAAACAAGCGAATCATCTAGTCTTCTCATGACATCTGTCTTCTAGTCCTGGAAGTTGTCTCTTCATCTGATCCTTTCAGAGATCAGGACTTCATCAACTCTTACAGGGTGTACTTGGTGTTGCATACCAACTCTAAATATGAAAGACTAAGTCAGGGTTCAAACGAGGTCTTCTTCTCGTTCTAATGTTCGGTCATCTTTGGAGCGTTCTACTCCTTTCAATCAATCTTCATATGAGATACTCTGAATCTCAAGAGATAGATTCTTCTTCATCTTCTTTGGTGCATGAGTGTATATGATCATGTACATAGTCTGCTTCATGTCTCATATAATATGTTGCCTTCTGCAACCTTCACTATAGCTTTCTCAGGGTTATCACCTGTGACCTGAAACAATGTCAACAATACAAGAAGCAAGAATAATATCCTTTTGATAATAATAGATAAAGAAATAGCACGAATAATGATCACAGTAGCTCCTTTAGAGCTATCATTCGTGGCGTGTCTGAAGCAACAATCAAAAGTAAGAGATACACTACGAATTGAGGTCAACACTCTTATAGTGTTGTGATCAAACATTCCTCCATGGCCACCTAGAACTAACACACGAGGTTTCTCCTAGTGGGGGTGTTAGTTGTATCAGGAAAATGATTACATTAAGTATTTACCTCTATATGCTCACATGTTACCAAGTAAAAGACTGCTATCTCAACTATAGTGGTTACTTGTAAAGGGGTAGTCATCAATTTGTCATGTGTACCTTTGAATCTTATCAACTTGATTAATCAAACCTGGAGCCTTGTCCTCAAGAATGAGTGTGCTTGCTTTTCTTCCAATTCTCCTTCACTAAAGATGATGAGTGATTTCTTCAACCTGTCTTTTGTACTAAGACAATATGTTATCTTGACAAAAGGTAGGGTTAGAGGATAAACTCTATGATCTCAACTTTTAATCCATCTAATACATTGACTCAGATTTTGATCAAAGGTTAGAATGATGGTCATAGCTACAACATGCAACACTGATCAAAATAATGTCATAACAAGAATAATCACACCTGGGTTGCATTATTCCTCTGAATGTGTTGGATCTTGAGATCCTTCTGGATCTATGGCAAGAGATCCCTTCTCCTGCAAATACCCTTTAAATCTTAGTCGTTTAAACATGTGTGAGTACATACCTCTGACGGAACTTGCAGGTAGAGGCAGGATCTAGTAGTAGCGGTAATGATCACCAACTCTTAAGAACTTCAAGGGTGACTGCAATTGGTACTACGGCTGCAACTGCAACTGCAATTGATACTGCAACTGGTTCTGAGACTACAACTGCAACTGCAACTGCAACTTGGGGTTTTATGAGGAAAACCTAATATTTCAAACTTCAAATTTTGAAATTCTGATCCAGGGGATAAATGCGCTGAGCTGAGGCGAGTAAGTTGGTGCAGTCAGATTTCTGAAAATCCAACTTTTACCCCCTCAAACTTGACCAGCAGATTTCTAAACT
>JASDQU010027955.1:12179-27002 GCA_032191745.1 Picea mariana | reverse complement strand
AAATGCCACTTGGGAACCAACTACCATTCTGCAGCAGTTTCCACATCTCAAGCCTTGAGGACAAGGCTATTTTTAAGGGGGCGGACATGTTAAGGTCCTAACCTGCACATAGGTAGATCAATGTATTCGGATGTAATAAAGGTCAATATTAATAAGGCCTTTCAATAAAATAGAATAAGGTGGATGTAAGAATACCTAATAGAAGCTTCCGCTTCTAGAAGGATCTTCCTCTAGATGTTTCTCTTAATAGACATATTTAGTATAAATAAGGGTCGAGGGTATGAAAACCCTAGCTTGAAGATTATTGTAATAGAGCGCTGCTCGATTGGAGGTTGCCCCCTCGAAGAGGCCTGTGAACATTGCTTTCTGAATCAAAGTGTTATTTCTATTGCTATTCTTATATCATTTATGTGTTATTGTGAAGATTATGCTGGATATTTTACTATTATTCTGCCATTTCTAGCATTTTATTTCTGTTCTACATATTTTATATATCTGGTATCTTGCACCCAGTCATGGGTTGCCACATGGCACCTTGTTATTGGTTGTTGTATAAAACTTTATTGGAGTCCACCCACGCAACCTTTGCAAAGTTTGCATTGCCAACACACCACACTGTATGCCTTGATATATGTATGGTTTTAAATAGTTTTAAGTTTGAATTGTTTATGTATTGGTGTGGGGGTCCGGGCTGGGGCTTATCCCCAACCCTCGGACGCATACATTGTTGTAATATGACCATATGTTATTCCATATGCGCGCATGCGATTTGGTTTGAATTCGGTTCAACGGTTATACAAACGACCCGCCACTTGTTTTTTAACCATTGGCTTGTGGAAACGGGGGCCTATGTTTGCACTTGCGTGTGGTCATATGGGTCATACGACCGTAGCCCTGGAGGTTAGGGGCTAGGTGCGCCCGTAACTGTCCTACAGTTTGCACGGTTTGCATGGTTGCATCCGGTCCTAAGTTTTTACGCTTAAATATGCGTGTGGGCTAGGTTGAGCCAACAAGGGTGCGTTTTGTAGATGCAGAGACAACAAGTTTGAAGGGGGACTTCCAGGAAGCCTATCTTCTTCAATTTTTGGCCAAATGAGGTGCCGAAAAAGCCTAGCTAGGGGTTTTTGGACGTTCTAAAGCCATTGGAGCAGTCTATTTGGCATTTTGAGCATTGTAAAGAACATTTTTTTAGCACTTTGATCAAATAATACAAATGATCCATTGGAAGCTGGACCAGGAGATGTAGCCCAAGAGAGGGGTCAACTCCTTTATCATTTGTTGTGTTATGTGTTTTCTATTCACTATTATTTCTTCTGTTTACATGCATCTTGAATGAGTAAATCCTATTATAGTTGTGTTGCAAAGTTGATCCATTTGCATTTTAACACATAAAATTTACTTGCAAATAATTTCAAGAATACAAGTCTTCTTCAATTTTAGATCAACACTAGAAGAAATGGAGAACTATAATGTTATAAGGATTTTTGGGTCCAAACAAAATCCTTGCTTCCTTCCATGTCACATATCTAGTACAATGTTTTTTGTTGTAATAGCAAGGCAGTACATCTACTGGTTGCATTTTTCTCATGAAAAAAGAAAAATTCAATTCATCTCCCTGCCTTGGAAAGTCGGGGATTTCATGGTCAGTAATATGAACAAGATTGACGGTTTCATGGTCCACTTCAACAGTTCTTTCACTGACACTTTCCTGAATGAACTCGGTGCTAGTACCAATGATTCGTAGAAGCAGAAACGAAAAGGCTCGGGTGAAAAAAGTGCCCAATCTCTGACCGCCACACCCAAGACCACAACATCTTGGAGTAGTACTCCAATGACCTACCCAAGTAAGAAAGTCACACACAATTCTTCAGGCGGAGGAGGAGATAAGAACCCTCCCTCCGACAAAATTGAAAGTTCTCACAAACTTCCCGTGAGCAAAATATGGAAAACAATAGTCCAAGAACAAGAGGGACCGAGGGGAGAAATTGATATCCACGATCTCTCCCTCAAAGATATGGAACTAGAAATTGACATTGAAAAAATGTTCTCCGACAACAACCAACTAGAGAGCACTGCTCCGCATAATCCTAGGATGGAAATAATTGGCACCGATACAATTGACAAAGAAGAGTGTTTTTCATTTCAGAGCATTTCTTTTTACAATGAATCCAAAAAATTGGTCATTGAAAAGAGAGATGTAAACAATAAGAAAGGGAAATCTCATTCAGAGATCAACCTACGCAACATGCGCCCTTCCTAGATCTCCCAGATACACCGAGCAACTAGAGACTCTCTAGACAACTCTATTAGTGGCCTTGAAACAAAAAACGTCATGTTAAAGGAGCGAATCAAATAATTGGAGGCAACTCTAATGCCTCTTCCATTGTTTTCTACTCCTTTGGAAATGATTGGGCCCACCACACTTGCAGCAAAGTTAAAAGGATCAACAAGCCTTCTCACATCGTCCCGAGGCTATGTGGAAAATAATATAAACAGAAGAATGGAATTAATAAAATAAGCTTGGGATATGTCAAAGAATATGGTCTCTTTTGGAACAAGAGCGCATGCTTTTCATGCGTATCTATAAGCAGATCTCAAGAACGAGAAAGATTTCTACCTCAATGTAGTTTTACCATTTGGTGTTAAAGTTATTGGTATGACGGAATTCAGAAGAATACAGGAGGATCTCCCTTCCCCGGATCAAATAGACCAACTAAATGCATGCTGGAAAGAAAAAGTAAAAAACCTGAATGGTATCGTTCAAGCATGTAGCCATGACATATCTAGAAGAGACAAAATATTCAAGAAGCTAACAAAGATAGATCTAGCTGGCAACACCAATTAAGTCCAAGACCTGAAATTGATATTCAACTCATTGTTTTTAACCAAGCAAGCATTTGATGATTCTAGCTAGTCGGTTATTCGATTAAAAACCAAGATATTCAAGAAGCATTGCACAACCTCTCTATTGATCTAAGGGACTTGGAAAGTGAATTCTTCAATATAAAAATCCGGCATGAAATCAACGTGGCGCCCATGAGGAGCTACATCGAAGAATGGTTCAAAAAGGTTGTCGACCAGATTACCAATGAAGGTAAAATCCGAGGAAAGCCATAAAAGGACATCAACGAGAAAATGAAAAGGCATGGTACACCATCATAGTAAGTTGATACTGATCACATTCTTCTGTCTTCATCTAGTTACTCTAACAAAGCTTTAACAAAGGACTGATAATTTTCTCTTTCTTTTTGCCAGGTCTTGCTATTTTCCATCGTCGACTTTCTTCTTTCTAAAAACTTCATTCTTTTACATCTTTTCTTTGTAGTCCACTACATTCCCAATCCCAGTCATTCTAACAAACACATTTTTATTTCACAGAATATGTACTGAACTATATTTTTTTTACAAATTCCAAGAAAATTATTTTGGGAAATATTCTCAAATGTATTTTGTGACCCGGTTTATTTGAATATAAATATTTGAGGTTGTTCTATGGTGATATTCAATGTTTGGTGTTATTATTTGAATTTTGTATTTCTTTTTAAAATTAACTCATTTCCCTGTACATGTTCTTGTTTTATATTGTGCATATATTGCAGCTTCCTATATTTCACAATATGCTTCCATATACAAAATGTTAAGTCATATATGTTTTTCTCCATTGCTTATGGGTTAGATAAAAATGTGCGAGTCCAAAACACCCTTCAAATTCAAACATGGTTTACATTTGGACCACAAATAATATATTAAGATACATTAATATGAATACATTTTAAATAAATATAAACAAAATCCCTTTAAACTTGACCCTGACTTTCTTGAGCTCCTGGATTGGCCATGGGTTGACCAGTTAGCGGACTGGCAGATCCTCATCTCCATCTATATCTTCACATCATGAGCTCGACTGACCACCATACCTTTCAACACTTAGCCAATTATCTCACCGCGACGTCCCAACTTAGTGCTATCAAATTCTTATGCCCCATGTTTTGTGATATACATATTGCACCCAACACTTCTGTGATATACATTTTGCACCCAACACTTCCTTGATACACATTTTGAACCCAACACTTCGGTCATTTACAATTTGACCCCGGACTACTGGAACTCGCAAGCTTCGCTATACCTGGGTTCACAAAACTTTCAAAACATTTATCACTCTCTTTAATCCCTGCCACATTCCCGCCCTCCTCAATGCACATTCATTATTATTTTACTAGCGACAACTCAGTGCATAGGTTCACTTATTGGTATTAATAAGAAAAAAAATGCATTCAACAACAATTTATGGGAGTCTGATCGATCCCCGGGTTGGCGCTATTATAAATCTTGCACCCAAAACTTCTGTCATCTACAATTTATCCATATACATCTTGCACCCAAAACTTTCGTCATCTACAATTCCTCCACAAATTCGAACATGGTTTACATTTGGACCACAAATAATCTATTAAGATACATTTTAAATAAATATAAACAAAATCTCTTTAAACTTGAACCTGACTTTCTCGAGCTCCTGGATTAGTCGCGGGTTCTCGAGTTAGCTCATCTCCATCTATATCATCACATCATCAACCCGACCAACCACTGTCCCTTTCAATACTTATCCAATTATCTCACCGCCGGGTCCCAACTTAGCAATATCAAATTCTTATGCCCCATGTTCCGTGATATACATCTTGCACACAACACTTCTGTGATATACATTTTGCACCCAACACTTTTGTGATTTACAATTCGACCCCGGACTCTTGGAACTCACCGTTCACAAAAGTTTCAAACCATTTATCACTCTCTTCAATCCCCACCACATTCTTTCCCTTCCCAATGCACATTCATTATGCTTTTACTAGCGACAACTCAACACACAGGTTCGCTATTCAACCACAATTTACGGTAGTCCGACCAACCATTGTTGCTTTTCATACCTAGCCAATTCTATGGCCACCGGTTCCCGGGTTGGTGCAACAGAGCTCTCATCCCCCATGTTCTGTGATATACATCTTGCACCCTAAACTTACGTGATCTACAATTCCATACTTAGCCAAATTTATGGCGGAAACCTTCACTATACCCAGGTTTACAAAAATTTCAATCATTTATTGTTGTCTTCAACTCCCACCACATTCCTGTCCTTCCTAATGCACATTCATTATGCTTTTACTAGCGACGACTCAACACACAGGTTCTGTTATTGGCATTAATAAGCAAAAAACACATTCAACAACGATTTACGGGAGTTCGACCGACCCCCGAGTTGGCGCTATTATAAGTCTTGCACCCAAAACTTCCATCATCTACAATTCCATGATATACATCTTGCACCCAAAACTTTCGTGGTCTACAATTCCTCCACAAATTGGAACATAGTTTACATTTGGACCACAAATAATCTCTTAAGATACATTAATATAAATACATTTTAAATATATATAAACAAAATCTCTTTAAACTTGAACTTGACTTTCTCGAACTCCTAGATTGGTTGCGGGTTCCTAGGTTAACCGACTACCAGATCCTCATCTCCATCTATATCGTCACATCATGAGCCTGACCGACTGCGGTCCCTTTCAACACTTAGCCAATTATCTCACTGCGGGGTTGCGAATTATCACTATTGAATTCTTATGCCCCTTGTTCCGTGATATACATGTTGCACACAACACTTCCGTGATATACATTTTGCACCCAACACTTCCGTCATTTACAATTCGACCCCGGGCATCTTGGCGGACCGCCCTTCCTTTCCATACTTACCCAATTTTATGGCCCCGGGTTCCTGGCTTGATGCTATCGAACTCTCATTCCCGTGTTTCACCATATACATCTTGCACCCAAAACTTCCATGCTCTACAATTCCACCACACACTCGAACTCGCAAGCTTCACTACCCGAGTTCACAAAAAGTTGCAAAGCATTTATCGCTCCCTTCCATACCTGCAACCTTCGCGCCCTTCCCAATGCAAATTAATTATGCTTTGCTTAGTGACAACTCACTACACAAGTTCGAAAGGATTGGCAATGCACATTAATTATTAAATTACTATTCAATGTAATTTCAATATACCTTTTAATATTTACAATTTGCTTTATCATTTCATTTCTAAAAAGCAATTGAACATAACTTTTTAATATTTTTTAAACATCTATTCTAATTACCGTTTACTTACCATACTGTTAATTTATGTTTTTTTTAACAATATTCCTCGACTCTTCTCATTTTCCAAAAATCATCACCATGAATAATTATAAGCTTCCAACTATCATCTTCATAACCAAATCTAATTGGCAGGGACTATGTTGCCACACAACACTTGTTTCTTTAAAATCTAAAATTGATTGAAAAATTCACTAAATGATATTAAAATTGTTTTCTTAAATGAGATCTTAGTTATGGTTTGAATGGAAAATTCACTAAATGGATATTAAAAGTGCTTTATTAAATGGGATCTTAGTTATGGTTCAACCTTCCTAGTTTATATGAAATTGGTTCCTTTTTGGCTTCCAAACTTAAAATGTTTGTATGGTTTAAAGAAGGAACTTAGGGCTTGGCACAATAAATTTGATAAAGCAACTTTTTTATCACGGCTTTTGTGCTGATGAACCCATTATGTACTCTAGGAGACAAGGTAATTATGCATTCTTGTTGGATCTTTATGTGGGTGATATCATTATAATGAATCTAATTTAACTTTGATTTGTGCACTTAATAATGCCATTTATTGCATGCCTTTTTGTAGATAACAAACTTTGGGTGTACATCATTGTTTTATGGGGTTTGGATTCTTCAAATGGATACTGGTATTTCCATTTCTCATCTTAAGTATACTTGCATTTTCTTAATAAATCCAAAATTGGTAGTTGCATGCCTTTAGTTACTCATATTCAGTCTGAGTGAAATCAATGGATAATCCATGTTATGTGTGATTTTCTTTTGTTCATACTACTTTGTCAGTAGGGTTTGGAAATCTTATATATTTGATATATACTTAGTTTAATATCTTCAATATACTTGCATTATGTATTTATTTATGCAACATTTTTATGATTTTTATTGGAAATACGTTAATATAATAAAATATATGAAAGATACTATATATTATGGCATTTATTTTGGATGTTATAGTGATCATTGATTGATTGTATATATAGGTTTAAATTGGTTAAGTGATGTATATGATATGAAGTTTACAATATGGTGTATTTTGTCTTTCAATTTAAGCCTCATCACATGTTTTAGTAAAAAAATACAATTTCATGCACTTTTTATTATTAAGGTGGAAAGTGAAATATAGAGAATTTGTTGAGATAGGAAATAACTCTTATGGATTAACTTTTTTTTTTAGCATATTATTTTTCCTTTAAATATAATAGTTGATATGCATGTTGATAATCAAGGTGATATTACTATTTCCATTCACCTAATTTATCATTTAAAGAATAAGCACATTGAGCTCCATCAATACTACATCAAGATTTAGTTGGTGAAGGAAATATTTTTTAGAAGGAGAGTATTAAGAGATGAAAATCTTAGGGACTTCCCCACATTTGCATACGGTAGCTAGTGAAAACATGTTGGTGTTGATTATGGTTCCCTGACCTGACCAAAACATCAAGTGATTCATGTAACAGAGGCAACCAACCTAGAGAATTGACCTAAAAAATTTCTTAGCTATTAATTTATTCTCTCATCTTTTGTGGCTTGGCATTTCAATTGTCTTTTTTGTGATTGCTTAAGATATTTTTTCACATTTGTTTCAAATTCTAACAAACCCCAAATTGTTACAAAAGAGGATCTCCAACTCATCCAACTTTATATGCATAAAAAAAATTATGGAATGAGGGGTAACCATTTTTAACACCAATAATTTTGTGAATGTAATTAATAGAAATTATACAACCTTTCACTTTACATAGAAATGTTTTCTATATGGTAGAAATATGAGAAGGAATTCTAAAACCCCAAATTCTTTAGTCTTTAAACGATGATAACAAATGTTGTCTTAAATTCACCTATAAACTTTTCTATTGCTCACTTTTGATTCCTCCATATTGTCTTTAAGAGTTATAATATGATTTACAGTTCAATGGTTTTATCTCAAACCAACCAAAGGGGGTGTGTTGGTATTTACAAAGTTTGAACTTTCCTCATTAAATATGGTGGTATATGGTAGTGGACAACTTAGATATATCATGTTTAACTATAATAATTTTACAATTATTAATATTAATGTGTTGGTATTAACAAAGTTTGAACTTTCCTCATTAAATATGGTAGTTAACAACTTGAATATATCATGTTTAATTATAATGATTTTATAATTATTAAGATTAATGTGATTTCATATAGACTTTTCTCTTGCTCATTTTTGTTTCCTCCATAATGTCTTTAAGAGTTACTATATGATTCACAATTCAATGGTTTTATTTCAAGCCAGCTTAATTCTTTAGGGTGTGTTGATATTTACAAAATAGTTACTATATGATTCACAATTCAATGGTTTTATTTCAAACCAACTTAATTTTTTAGGGTGTATTGGTATATACAAAATTTGAACTTTCCTATGGTAGTGAACAACTTAGATATATCATATTTAATTATTAGAATAATTTTATAATTATTAAAATTAAGGTGGTATCTTGCTTTGAAAATGGGATAAATAATATTAGAATTTAAAAAAAAGGAAATCATTAAAAATTGTATGATTGAAAATATCAACACTATAAATAATTAATACTATAAAAATGAATGGTATTAATAGGAATATGAAATTATTGAGGAATAATGTAAAAATATAACACATAATCAAACCAAATAACATTATAATAGATTTGATAGATATTCTAATGAATATATTTCAAAAAGCCGAAAATAAATTTATCAATATATTTAAACATATCCATAAGGTTTTTTCCATTAAGGAAAAACTAATAACTATTTGTTTTTCTTAAAAAGTTAAAGCTTTGTCTAATTGTTATACAAAATAACTTGAAATCACTATTTTTTATTGTTTAAAATTTATGTATTACTGAAAAACTCCATGACAATACAAAAACAATCACTCAAATATATAGATCTAACAATTTCTTACTAGATTTGAAACAAATATAAACAATATAAAAATAAAAAAAATAATAAAATAAAAAAAATTTATAAAATTTTATGTAATTGTTAAATAAATAATAATTAAATTAAATATAAAGTATTGATCAAAATTATTACAAAACCACTGGAACCCTCCTCCTGTCCTCGGCTTTAAAAACTGTAAATATCAAATTGGTCAAAGTTATCCCTGACTTCCACTTGATATACATAAAAATATATTCCTTTGATATACATAAAAGTACACTCCTTGCACAGACACACCAACCCACAAGGTATATACATATCAGTTGATGGAGGGGATTGCATGTAGTGGTTATCAATGGCCAGTCAAACCAAAGAAAAATGAGCTTGACAATGTTAATTGTCTTCTCTGAAATAAAAAGTCAAAACAGGCCAACTTTTTTAATATCAAAACAGGTCCACTCTTTTAAGACATAGGACATGTACACTTTCTACATTTTGGAATCAACAAAAATAAATGATTTTATGTAAATTTTACATTTTGGAAACAACAAAAATAAATGATTTTATGCAAATTTATATTGTAGATTTTGGCTTAAAAAAGCTATTTTCTAAAAAAAAAAAAGTTTATTTTCTAAACAATATTTTTTTTAGATGAAATAAATTATCTATCAACAAATTGCTTCAAGTAATAAATATTAATATTTGTAAACTGAAATAAATAAAATAAATATCATTCTATTTAATTTAGTTTTATAATTAATTATCTGCATGTAAAAAGGAAGGTAAAATTAATCTATAAAATTAGGTAAAGACTAAAATTAAAGAGAAGAAGTAATATAATGAGAGAGGAGATAAATGTAATATGATGAAGTGGAGATAAATATAAGATTAATATTATAAAACTATAATAATAAAGACAGAAAATTAGTAAAGAATAAAATTAAAAAATAAAATTTAGTGGTTAAAAATTATGAGAGGGGAGATAAATGTAAGATTAATATTATAAAATTATAATAATAAACCATAAAATTAAGTAAAGACTAAAATTAAGAGAAAAAATAAAAAATTAGTGGTTAAAGATGATGAGAGCTAAAATAAATGTAAGATTAATATTATAAAATTATAATAATAAAAATGTGTTGAAGATGTCATTAAAAATTGAGAAAATAATTAGAAGTTCAAAAATTTTAGATGAAAGGGGAGGAAAAAATGTGAGAATAAACTAGGGAAAGATTCCCATTAATATAAAAGGTGGTGAAGAAATGAAAGATCGTTAAAAGATGGAAATTAATGAGAACCAAAGACGTGATTAGATTAAACAGAGAAAGAAAGAAACTAAGAGAGATAGAGCAATGATGTCATGCYAGGGAGGAACAAAATCAGAAAAGAGTGAAGGAAGAAGGCCTGAATCAGGTCAGATTTTTAGGGGTAGTTTGAGTTTTGCATGGATCAAAGTTCTATGCATTTTAGAACCTTATTTCAGAGGTTTTGCCCTATTTTAAACTAATTCAGATGTTCAGAAAATCGATCAAAGTTTTGGATTGATCCGAAATTTTAAAGCAGGTACCTGCCAGAAAAATAACTCTGAAGGAAAGATTGCTCCCAAATTAACCCATATTCATATATTGGAATATTTATTTTAAAGAAAATTGCAAAACATATTTTTATAATTGACAGGTGGAAATTAATCAAGTTCATAGGCATAAATAACTATTTTAGAATTGGGGTGGACCAAAAAGTGTAGATTCACTACATTCACTGTTGAAGTGAATTGCCCAATAAATAGTTAAGATAAATGGAGTGATAGTTGAGAAGTGAAATCGAGGGTGTGCTGGATGCAGGCTAGGGGCAACATTAGGCGTGTGGTGGATGGAGGCGAGGGCTGAAATTGGGATTAAGAACAGCGTCCATTTAACACATGTTTCTTTCGATGTTTTCTGTTACACTATCTGGGAGGTAGTTTTAACTTTTAGGTTACAACTATTACTGTGTAAAGAAGAGACACTTATTCTTGAGGAAGTAGTTTTATGTTACAGCTCTTCCCCTGTAAAGAAGAATCTGCCACCTTTATAAATATCAAAACATTTATGTGTAAACTTGGTTTGATACTGAAACTCCCCAAATTGCAGATTCTGGATGTAAAAATTACACATTGAACAGACTTAAGGGCATCTAACAGAGTTACAATTTTAAGCATAGAAAGTTTCAAGCATCGAATTTGAGGTATATAAAGAATGTGCCATCATATTGAACTGCACCGTTTTTTATTTTCGTTTTACCATTTGCTGTTGTTGTTTTTCTAGGGATCAGTTTGTGTTATTCCCCTGTAAAGAAGAATCTGCCACCTTTATAAATATCAAAACATTTATGTGTGAACTTGGTTTGATACCGAAACTCCCCAAATTGCAGATTCTGGATGCAAAAATTACACATTGAACAGACTTAAGGGCATCTAACAGAGTTACAATTTTAAGCATAGAAAGTTTCAAGCATCGAATTTGAGGTATATAAAGAATGTGCCATCATATTGAACTGCACCGTTTTTTATTTTCGTTTTACCATTTGCTGTTGTTGTTTTTCTAGGGATCAGTTTGTGTTATTTATGGTGTGGGTCAATGAGAGATGAGAGATTAACAATACGTTTATATAAATTTTCTCTATGAATAGAAAACTAAATTGGGTTAATTTGAGAGTAATCTTTTTTAGACTTATTTTTTTAGTTTCTTCTGTTGTTCGTTTTTAATTTTTTTACCAATTCAAAATTTTGATCGATTTTCTGAACATTTGAGTTGATTTAAAAAGGAATAAAATTCTAAAATAAAATTTTGAAATAAATGAAACTTTGATCCATAAATAAGATTTTGAAATGCATAGAACTTTAAACCATACTAAACTCAAACTACCTTCAAAAATGTCCATTTTTTTTTCATAAAAAACGGGTCTTTTTGCTTCAGTATTAACCTAAATTGAAAGAATATCTTGGATTGCACAGTGAACGTGACCATAAATAGCATATCTATTATTGTAATGCACGCTTGACCTTAATTTCTAATCCCTAGTCGGTCGGTCGGTCGATGGTAGGATGAGTGCAATCCAGTTGTGCACGGCGTGCAAGCCAGAAGGGTCAATGGCGATACCTGCTCATTGGCCAACCAACTGCTGACTTCCCAACAACCTCACTTTGTTTCCTTTGTCAATACATTTCAAAGAATAGTCACTGCTCTGCTCTCCTCGCATAAATCCTCTAATAATTTAGTTATAATACCAATGTGCATGCACGTCAAAGTTATGATTCCTATTTATTGCAAGACAGTAAGCCATGAACTGGGTACTTTATTTTTATTTAATCTGTACAAAACAGACTTTTTTTTTTTTTCTTTTCAGTTAAAAAAAAAATAAGGATTTGAATTAGGTTAGATTTTTAAGGGTAGTTTGAGTTTCACATGGATCAAAATTTTATGTATTTCAGAATTTTATTTTAGGGATTTTGTCCCATTTTAAACCAACCCAGATGTTCAGAAGATTGATCAGAATTCTGAATTGACCAGAAATTTAAAAGCTGGCAGCTGTAGGACCTGTAGGAAAAAATAACTGTAACTAGGAGGGAAGATTGCTCCAGACTTAGCCCACTCCCTTTCTCTACTATGGAATTATATTAGATTGTTTGAACTTGTTTAGGTTTTCATCTAAACAGATCTTGGTAAAATCATTATTTTCTGTTGTTTAAATCACATTTTTAATGTATAAATGAATTCAACACTCTGAAAACCCTAGTGACACTATAATTATACACACTGAGTAACTTAAATAATCTAGAGTTTCAACAATTCTTGATCTGATTTCAAGTAATATTAATAGAAAAATTTGTCCTAGCCTTGCTTGAAACAGTTGGATCCAGTGTTGGAACTCTAAGCGTGATCTTTGTCAGCTGCTTCAAAACTGATGAACTATGTCAAATTTATATAATCTAGAGTTTCAACAATTTTTTATCTGAATAATATTAATCGAAATATTTATCCTTGTTAGAACTCTCAGCGTGATCTTTGTCAGCTGCTTCAAAACGGATGAACCATGTCAAATTTGGTAAGCTTTGAGCTGATCCTTGCATAACATAACTCTGAATTTCTTGAATGGATATTTTGAATACTGCATACCATGTTTCAATAAGAGAATTCACGATAGCGGGGTCCTCATTACATCGTCTCCAATAATTGCGACATTTCCAAAAGATGGATAAAAATTGGGATTTTCAATTACATTTTTTGATGGTTAGTTGCAAATCTTTGCTGCCAGCCAGAAATTGCAGAGAAAAACCTAATAATAGAATCGAGCATTTTTATCACAGTTTCTTGTCAATTATACTTCAGCATTACAGTATGGAAAATTACGTTATTAATGAAGAATGTTGACACCAGGTCTATATCTCAGTATAAATCTTTATCAAATTGGTATAATGAACAGACTCTGACTTCTTTTTTCAACACATTCCTTTACATTAGAATTCATCATCCCCTTTTTTTTTTCAAGAAATTCCCTTACATATTACACACGAGTTCATCCTCTCAATTATGTTGGGCAATGGAGCGAAGTGGCCAAGGTCTCTGGGTTTGTACGATCGGGTTCATTTGCAATTTTTCATTCCATATTGAATAGTTGGGTCTCTACAATTGAAATTTCATCATTTTAAAATAAATTTTTTATTTATAATTTTTATTTTATAAATTATTTTATATTTAAAATTAAATTTTCTATATTATTAAATATTTTCAATATAATATTTAATATTTTCAATTAATTATTATTAAAATCTTATCTTCTCTAAACACTTTTTCTTATTCATATTTTTTTATACATTTTCGTTTTATAAATTATTTTATATTTAAAATTAAATTTTTTATATTATTAAATATTTTTAATTAATAATATTTTCAATTAATTATTATTAATTTTAAACTATTTTTAAAATCTTATCATCTCTAAAAACTTTTTCTTATTCATATTTTTTTTATACATTTTCAATTTACAAATTGTTTGATATTTAAAATATTGTTTTGTCTTTATAAATTCCTCAATACTTTAATATGATACTTTGTATTTCCATTTAATATACTTAAAATGTAATAAAATCTATGTTTGGGGTATGGTTAATTTTGATTGTCTTAGATGTTATTAACTTTCCCAATAATTTAATTTATTTTAAATTAATTTTGAGAGTATACCATTTCCACACTTTTTATTTATATTTTTTATTCATTTTCATTTTATAATCTTTTTTAATATGATTAAATTTTTTATTTTAAATACTAATTAGTTTATTAATAACTAAATTTTAAATTAGATTTCAAATTATACAATATTCAGCATCTATTTTTTTATAATTTTATATATTTTGATTTTATAAATTATTCTATAATCAAAGGTTTGTTTTTCTATATTATTAAATAGTTTCAATATATAACTTAACAAAATATTATATTAATTACAAATTTTATTAATTAACTAACATTTAAAAAAATACTTTTAGTAAATTGAAAAACATACTTACATGATTACTCCATTTTACCATCTTGATATTTATAACTGGGCACTATGTAGAGTATTTCAAATATAAATATAAATTTTATTAGTATATAAAAACTAGATTATCATAATAAAAACCAAGTTATTATATATAGTTGGACACTATCAAATTATATATAATTGGACACTATCAAATGTATTTCATTTATAAATATGAATTTTATTATGAT